>BGNK01005588.1:0-20579 GCA_003297005.1 Symbiodinium sp. clade A Y106
GGTGGAGGGCGGTAAGAAGTTTATTGCCGAGTTGTTGCAGAGCGGCTGCCTCAATTGTCGCATGAAAGCTTGATTTCAGGGGTCTATATTAGTACTAGAACCTATTCCTACGTGTAAGGTCAAGGCCCCAGGAAGAAGCACCCACAATCCGAAGATGAAGACATGCGGCTGTATAAGCTCTGCAAAGCGAACACTCTCAGCAATGCCTGGGCAAGATCATATCCACTTATTACACAAAGTGTGTGCTAGCTCCTTCCGGCCCGGTGTCCCTCTATAGTGCAACGCCGAGGTGCGAACATCAACAGAGTCGGTAACAAGACCAAGGCCAGCATGGATGCCTCGGCCAACAAGGCAGAGAGAGCTGCTATCGCAGAGACTATTCAAATGAAAGGTCGCAGGGATGCACAAAAGTGCCATGACGGCGGCACCCAAAAAAGGGGATGGAAAGAACAAGCGCAAAAAGGACTGCACGAGAATCGTACTGGCAAGTGTTTATCGGGAGCTTTCTTTATGACTGCTAGTCCTGCAGGAACTTACCCCGGAGGAGATTTCGGAAAAGACTTTTGAAAAGGACTTGCAATCGCGGCTCGACATATCTAGTGCAAGACGGATTTTGCTTTATTGCAGTTGCAGTACCCTGTTAGCAGCACTACAATCTAAGGGTGAGAGATCTCGTTGACAAAGCTGTCGGCGTCGCCGCCGGATTGGGCAAATGTGGTTTGGAAAATCAAGAAAGCCTTATCACTCAACTTGGCCACATTGCCACAAATGCTGGTTGGATCCGGGACGAGTGTTCTGGCTTCAAGGGCGTCGGGTTCATAAAGGCAAAATTCTTGGGGTTTAGGGTGTAGGGGTTTTGGGCTTAGAGGTTTCGGCTCTAGAATTGAAAACGTCCCCCAACGGGAATATATGTTGACTCGGAATCCTTTTTTACCATTAGTAATACTGAAAGCGAAACCCGATTGAAAACCCCCAGAAGTTTTAACTGTATGGTGCAGTACGGGATACCCAAACATATATATTTTTTTCTATATATCCATATACATATACACACATACATATACATATACATCTACATATACATATACATATACATATACATATACATATACATATACATATACATATACATATACATATACATATACATATATATATACATATTTATATATTGCACCCTATAAAATCTGTATTTGCATATGTGCATATATATATACACACACACACCTCTAAGTATTGCTCTTCTATATATATATATATATACAAACCATCACAAGCCCGACCCATAACTTTTTCAAGCAAGCTATCCTGAACCTATTTTGGTAGCTACCCCGAAATTTATGCCCCAGGTTCCCCAGACTGAACAAATCCGGCCCAGGATCCAGAAGATGATCTTCGCATCCACGCCTTTCGAAGAGTGCGAGGGGCGCATGCTTTTATACAAGGAACACGAGCTGAAGGATCGCTTGCAAACTTATGACAATGGGTCTTTAAATTTGCAGAGTGTTATGTGATCTGTCTACGAACGGCCCACAGGATTACTAACGCCAGGTTCTGGACGCTGAAGGCATTCTGATTGGGCAAGAACGCCGTTCTTTAGTCGCATTAGTTCTTCGGGTTAGAGCCTCTACATAGAAATGCCGTTGTATTCAGCCTCCACTATACTTAGGTAAGGCAGCTGAGAAGAGAAAACACGAGAAAGCTGAAGAGGAACGGAAGAAGAAACAGCAGGAGGCCGATGGCCAGGAGGATCCGGACGAGTATGCCGAAACGGGCGAGGAGGACGCTGAGATGGAAGGACAGAAGAATGGCCAGAGGATGCAGAGGCTGAAAACCCAGCTCCTGCTGCTAAGCGCCACCGATCCTAGGCCACTTTAGGTGTTCCTTTGAAAGGCAGGCTGCGCAGAAACTTAGGATGATCGATCCGGTGTTGCTTGATCAACTCCGGGTGGGAGCTAGGGGCGGTTGTGTAGTGCAAGCATGCTGCAAGCGGCGAAATCCCGACATATGGCTGGCTTTGAGACCATGCTATTTTGGCCGTGGCTACTTAATCAGGTGGTATTTAAACTGGCTCAGTCGGGTGAAGCTCTGCATTGGCTTGTCGTCAAACCGATAATGTTTAACCCAGGCATAATAGCTGCCTGGGTCTCTAGGGGCACTCTCCAAGCTGCTGCGATGCCAAAAGCCCCGGCCTGCATCTGTCATTGCATTCCTCTGGCGCAGTATCGAAGCAGCAGCGATCTCCGCTTTGCAATTGCCTGAGCTTCCGCTTTATTCAAGGCAAGAGAGATCCCCGTGAAGCTACTTTATAATATACCCAACAACCCTTACTCATTCCAATACAGTTTTCCAGAGACCCATCATGAGATGTTGATCCCCACGATATCAACGCTACCCCTGTATACGACCATGTAACCCCAGAGAATGCACAGCAATTCCCAGTACAACACAACAAGCCAGCTACTCTTCTCCCAAGACCCTAGCATGGAGTTCGAGTTGCGATGTCCGAGCAGGGAAATTGGGCCACCCAGTATGTGAAAGAAACATGCGACGATATTCTGAGGCTGTTATCTGTTGGCCAGGCTTGGCTGCTATTCCGCTGAAATCCTCAGATCCCAATAGAGATAGACTTGGAGCATTAACCCAGACACCCAAAACAAACCCCTAAATTGACCCATAAGGTCCCTCTCTCTGATCTCTCTCCCTCCCTCCCTCCCTCCCTCTCTCTCTCTCCCTCTCTCTCTCTCTCTCTCTCTCTCTCTCTCTCGCTCTCTCGCTCTCTCTCTCGCTCTCTCTCTCTCGCTCTACTCTCCCGACCTCTCCTTCATCTGTACATATACAGACGCAAACCCATGGCTTCGCTCTTTGCTTCTATTTATATTTATATATATATATATTGGTTGTATGCATTTCTATTTACAGAAGAGGAGGCTATGGGGCCTGCGTTTTGGCAACCCACTATTTTCCGTGGTTTTGTATGTTTCGAAGGGTTGTGCGTGGGTTTCTGTGTCAGTTGGTCGCTCGTTTGGTGCGCATGCGTGCATGTTTTTGTTTCCAACTACAACATCAGCTCTGGATTGTTTCAAACCCGGCGGTCTGTTTATGAACACAGGGTTTGTTTATAAACACTGCATTTCGGTATACCGTGCTTTCAGCGTTTTGGGTTTGTTGGATTCGCTCGTTGTCTTTTATGTCTATTATATGATATTATATGACACTTAACTCCTGTCTTCTTGTCTTATACGTGCTGCTGGTTGTGTGTTTGTTCGTATTCATTAATTCATGTTGTCATGTCGCGGGGAAGCGGTGGAGGGGGAGGGGGGAGCATTGGCTCTGCTGTGTTGGATGCTGTTACGAAGTTGAGACACCGGCGAATGCNCCCCCCCCTCACCCCAGCAGCACCGGCACCGTGCCACTGACTCCAACCAACAAGTGCACAAACCTCACCTTGCTGCAAATCTTGCACACTGACACACTGATACGTTAACTGGACTTTTTCCACGTATCGGTTCGTGTGGCTTAGACCAAAACATTGTTTGATTGAGAAAACTATGAAATCACTAGTATTTACGGTGTTTCTGCGTATGGGAAACACAGTGTTATGTGGTCGGCTGTTTATAAACAAAAGAGTTGTCCATAAACACAGGGTTTACTTTTGTGGAATATGCTGCATATATGCGTATGCTTATCTTCCCGTGTAAACACAAGTGTTGTTACTACAAGCTCAGAGGTCCAATCTTTGCCACCTTTTTCACCATAGAGGACCAGAGGGATATGAAGTGATTAATTGTATATCAAACCAAAAACATTTCTGATACAGATACTTGTGGACATGGAGGCCATGCAAGATCATGCACAGGCATGGACCACAAGNAACATTTCTGATACAGATACTTGTGGACATGGAGGCCATGCAAGATCATGCACAGGCATGGACCACAAGGGTTCGTAGAACTTTATCATTCCCCGAGCGAGGCTTCAGTGGCAGTGGTCCCATAAAACCAAATGTCCGGATTCAGAGTTCATATTGATCCAGATGCTCGCTATTTTGGATTGTAGACTGTGGGTAACCAAAGCGAAAGTACCTATAGCAGCCAGCAGGNAATGTCCGGATTCAGAGTTCATATTGATCCAGATGCTCGCTATTTTGGATTGTAGACTGTGGGTAACCAAAGCGAAAGTACCTATAGCAGCCAGCAGGGCATGAACATGCACAAACAGGGTTTGAGTCATCTTCGACAAGTAGCAGACTTGTTAACCACAGGCAGCTTTTCATTAGTCCTTGGCTCCTTGACAGTCACATGTGTTAATACATATATTGAACTCACTCATACTTGTTGACAAGCAATATAACAAATCTAAAGCACTGCCATAAACACTTATTTCGATTCCTGTGCACTTTGCCAAATAAGTACGCTAATTCAATACCTAGAGGTTCTCCAACAACTGAACACTGCATGCCAAAGCAGATGATGCGTTGTTTCTGGTGTTGGGTGGATTGGCTTGATAGGATGGAAGAGTCTTGCAAGGATAAGATATACGGCTCTGCGTCGGACGTGTCGAGTCTATGTGGCCTACCCCAAGACTTGGTTTGATAAAGTACAGAATACACGGTATTTACGGTATTTCCTGCCCGATAGTTGTTGTGGGAAGAACTTTGAATACGTAGCCACTCAATGCCGCGGTGTCGTACCCGTTGACGTCTGACTATACACAGGCTAAACCTGACCTTGAATACATTACTNGCCCGATAGTTGTTGTGGGAAGAACTTTGAATACGTAGCCACTCAATGCCGCGGTGTCGTACCCGTTGACGTCTGACTATACACAGGCTAAACCTGACCTTGAATACATTACTCAGGAAAAGAAGTGTACGGGACTTTGCGTAATGCAAAGTGTACCTTTCACGTGCTTGAAGTTGTTACAATGTAACTATGATACAAAAAGTGGGTCTGCAAAAACCCAGGCCCCACAGCAACCTGCTCTCTCTATTTATGTCTATTTATCATAATATAAGATATACATGCACACATGCATGCATATAATATGTACACAAATATCGGGCCTCTTGCATGTTAAGACTCGTCTATATACCTACTCGTTTATATCCCGCCGTTCTGTTTGGACGTCCCTCTACCATATCTTGTTTGGCCGCCTCGTTATGTTGCTTTTAATTAACTTGAAGCTGTAGACTACGAAGGCGTGTCGCCATATACACAAGAGGAAGATGATCTGCTGATGTATTGGCAGGAGCTCTCGGAGACAGCTTGGTTTCGAGAACACCCGGTTCTCAGTGCCACTAGACCACAAATATTTACCGACATGATTCTGTCTATGGGACCCGAAAAATTGGCCTTGATGTCTAGAATTATTGCTCGATGTAGGTCACCGACCCCAAACACTGTATACCGCTTCGGCTCTACGGAGACGGGGCAGAATCTACGAGCCACACAGCTTGATTTCGATTAAAGTACAGCCATGAACTTGTTTCGATCTTACTTGTATCTAAGGACACCAGAACTTCGAGTGCTTTGCAATGCTAGCGCCTATGGCCCCGGCATCGACGATGCAATCACGGTTTCTGAACTTGGCTCGCATTATAGTGAACCGCAGAAAGTTGGAATATGGATTTAGGATGATTCTTGCTGGGATCCCCTATACTTGGCCTTAAGGGTATGAGGATAACGATGTTCCAACTTTCTGGCTTCTACTATAAAGTAGAAACAGTGAGCAGACGGTCATCGGTGATTAGTCTCTTCGAGGATCAGCTGTATGAATATGCACTATCATTCTGGCAGCTGCCGCAATGCCGTCTTGGAAACATTGAAGTGGTCATTCAATGCTCTCGGCCGCTAAGCTTCGAAGCATCTTACAAGACAAACAAATAACATTCAACAAAGTACATAATTGGCTTCGATCCATCTATATAAGGTACTGGTGTCTACCCGGCCGTAGATCCATTTGGCTATGAATTTTATATGCCACGGAGATGGAAAATGGCCGGGAAACGAATATGCGGACCATTCGTCGGTATCTTCGATGCCGTGCAGGCCGATCTAGAATTCGTTCGTAAGATCTTCAACGAACCTTTGAAGCAATATACGGAGCAATAAAGCCCATGCAATGTGTAGATCGCTAGCCCAAGTGACTACTCGCGCAAGATGATGTGCCATTACTGCGAAGTGCCTTTGAAGAATTCTTGCTGCAGATTATCATGCATGTAAATGTAGTGATGGCTGCACCACTAATGAGGCCTTGGCTTGGACATATCTACACGGCGATGATGCGCCGAATGACCCGGAGATGTTGTATACTGCCTTTGGTAGAGGAGCGGCACACAGACAAACGTGGCTCGGATATTATATCAAAGACCCTACACCTTAAATCCCCAAACCCCAAAAACCCTTCCATTAATGTGCAAATTGAGGCTCATATCGGGCGCGGAAGCATTCCAGGCCGTGCACGGGCCGTCACCGTTGACGCAGATCTGCGGATTTTCCCCTTGGCGTGGCATGTTCACATTTGTGCTTATTATAATTCTTCGAACAAATTTAAAGTCTAGCGAGCCAGTTCACTCAGGCATCCTACCGGATGCGATGCACCTTGCTCACCTGGCAATCTTCTCCGATGTTTACATATCGTTGTTGTTGGACTTGACAGATGACTACACCAAGCGTGATTCCAAGCTTTCTGAGCTCTTCGAGAATTATCGTGAATGGTGCGAATCCCAAGGCAACCGAACCATATTAGGAACAAGTTTTGGAGGACCGGTACGAGGATTAAGCCTTATACCCCCTCAATCCCAGGCATCAGCGACAGGGCTCGCCGGCGCTTGTTTACCAGCAGAACTATTCGACCAAACGCAAAAGAGTATCGGTCGATATCCCACAAGCTCCTCAGCGCAGCGGCGAGTCGATATTTGATATTCTGGTTTTCACACTACTTGTCTGGGTTGCTCGCAAGCTCCCCCGACAGCACGTTTCTGCAGCTTCCGGACTCAATTATTATGTGTGCTGTTGTATGTGTTGTTGTGCTGGAGAGAGAGAGCGAGAGAGAGAGCAGGAAGAGAGAGATATTATTCAAACCCGAAATGAGACCCCAACAATAATACCGTAAAGAGAAAGGCCAATTTTAGGGTTTAGGGTTTAGGGTTTAGGGGTTTAGGGTTTAGGGTTGCGAGTTGGAGTATGCCTGGGCCTCGCCAAAATGGAAGAGCTCATGCTGGCTCATGAGTCTATCGGCTGAAATATTAATTATTGATTAATTTCTTGGTTCAAAGTTCAAACCTGAATATAGACGAAATGTCAAATTAACATATATATATTCGGGAGTTAATCATAGAAGTCGACCCTACGTCCTATAATTACGAATCGGCAATACCCTTAATATAAAACCTACACTTTCCCCGCGTCGTGCAGCTCTACAAGGCGACTGTTGACTGGGAATGGCACCCGTGAGTTCGAAGACTACTACATGCTCTACCGGGCTGCTTATAACCGGCTATCTCGGGAAGCGCTGGAATGGGGGGTCACCAGATGGCCAATGCGTCCCAAGGACCATTATTATGAGCACGCAACTTTTGATTTCACAGGGAGCTCCGGTTTTATCCTGAACATGAGATTCTTTTCGAATTACCAAAATGAAGATCTGATGCGCAGGGTCAAGCAACTTGCTATCAAGTCTCACCAGACATGTCTCTCGAAACATGTTGTATTTAAGTACACACTCCAGTTTACCCTGCCGTTTCGAGATCGCTGAAAAGAGACAGTTACCGCAGTCCACAAGCCATATGTCGATATGCGAATGTCATAACCCAAGGTGCAATCTTGTTGGTATATTTGCTCGAGTTAGGGACGACCATGCATGTGACAGTAGTGAAGTGTTAAAATCATGGTTATAGGACCGAATAATTCAATAAGTGTAGAAATTAGATTTAACCCGGAACTAAATGTTTTAGCTCATGTTCCCACATCGATGTCGAAGACTCTGGCTGCTTCGATCTGCAAGAGTCGGCCTTAAGTGGAGTTTTGTGGCACTGTGATTCTGCTGAAACAAAACCTACATGCTGTATATATGAAGGTATCGCCAGGAGATGCTTTGATGCTCCAGTTTCTGTATCTTGCTTGCACCGAAGCTCAAGAACACATGTAGTCGATCTGAGCCCCACGCAGTATATAATTACCGAGATGTTAAATTTAGCAACCAACCTTTAATTCGCATCCGAACATCCGATCGAAGAGCGTTGTTCTGTTAGCTCTAAACAAGGATCATATGGACGAATGAGTTCATATGATGATGACCTGTGCGCCATGGGCTATTTTGTGTTGATCTGTGGCTTCATATGTTGGAGTTTGGTGCACGAGCTCGCATCAGCTCAGGCTTCTACGTGCGTTGTGATCGATCGAGCTACAAGTCATCAAAAAAAAAGCGTATGCATTGCTTGCGACGCAGAATTGCAAGAAGTCAGGGATCGAGCGAATCCCAGGCTATCGCTCGGACCACTTTTTTCTACAGGTTCTGCAAAACATTTGCGATAATTCTGAATATACCTTTCTCTATATATACCGCTCTAGATCGACGATCTCGCTCTCTCTCTCTCTCTCTTTGTTTTTTTTATAAACGGCTTTGAATATACATACAATAATATTGGCTAAGACACCCTAAAACACGAGAACCCCTAATTGTTTGTCATGTTCGCGTGGCTCAAACGAAGCGCATGACCCTAACGCTTTGCTTTGTGCGAGCGGCTCAATCTTCTGTTTGCGGGTCGTTGCTGCTGAGCTGTTTGTTCGCGTGTGTGGCTCAAATTCCAGTGAAATATATCTGGAGCAAGCTATATCAGCCACTGGTCGATACTTTTCGGCGCACAGGTGGCTCAAATCGACGACCATCAACCATCGAGTTGACCGAACCGTAAGGTTTCAAGTTTTGAAGAATGATCAGACGATACTATATGATCGGTCTGAGGAGCGGATCAAGGAAGCGAATAACCTATTCGTTGGCTGCTACCGATAGCACCTTGTAATCGAAGGTTAGGAACTGTCGAACAGCCCGTGGTGGAACCGCTCGAACGGGACTGGAGAACCTGACAAACAGGTAGCAAACCGCTCGAAAGGGACTAGAGAATCTGACAAACAGGTCGCAAACCGTTTGGAAGGGACCAGAGAATCTGACAAACAGGGTCGCAAAGCGCTCGAAAGGGACTCAAGAATCTGACAAACAGGTAGCAAGCCGCTCGAAAGGGACAAGAGAACCTGACAAAAAGGTAGCAAACCGCTTGAAAGGAACTAGAGAATCTGCTTTCATGCGTTCGAAAGGGATAGAGAATCTGCGAAAAGGACTAGAGAATGTGACAAACAGGTAGCAAACCGCTCCAAAGGGACTAGAGAATCTGCGGAAGGGACTAGAGCAGGTAGCAAAGCGCTCGAAAGAGACTAGAGATTCTGACAAAAAGGTGGCAATCCGCTCGAAAGGGACTAGAGAATCTGCGAAAGAAACTAGAGAATCTAAGAAACAGGTAGCAAACCGCTTGAAAAAGCATTAGAGAATCTCTGACAAGCAAGTAGCAAACCGCTCGAAAGAGACTAGAGAATCTGACAAACAGATGGCAAACCGCTCGAAACGGACTACAAAATCTGACAAGCGGGTGGCAACCGCTCGAAGGGGACTAGAGAATCTGGCAAACAGGTAGCAAACGGCTCGAAAGGGACTAGACTAGAGAATTTGAAAAAAACATGTAGCAAACCGCTCGAAAGGGACTAGAGAATCTGGCAAACAGGTAGCAAACCGCTCGAAAGGAACTAGAAAATCTGACAAACAAGCGGCAAAAAGCTCGAAACGGACTGTAGAATCTGACAAACATGTAGCAAACCGCTCGAAAGAGACTAGAGAATCTGACAAACAGATGGCAAACCGCTCGAAACGGACTACAAAATCTGACAAGCGGGTGGCAACCGCTCGAAGGGGACTAGAGAATCTGAGAAACAAGTCGCACATCGCTCGAAATGGACTAGAGAAGACAAACAGGTAGCAAACCGCTTGAAAGGAACTCGAGAATCTAACCAGCAATAGCAAACCGCTCGAAATGGACTTGAGAATCTGACAAACAGGTAGCAAACCGCTCGAAACGGACTTGAGAATCTGACAAACAGGTAGGAAACCGCTCGAAACGGACTTGAGAATCTGACAAACAGGAAGCAAACCGCTCGAAAAGGACTCTAGAATCTGCCAAACAGATAGCACACCGCTCGAAAGGACTAGAGAATATGACAAACAGTTGGCAAACTGCTCGAAAGGGACTAGAGAATCTGACAAACAGGTCGCAAACCGCTCGAACAAGACTGGAGAATCTGACAAACAGGTAGCAAACCGCTCGAACGGGACTAGAGGATCTGACAAGCAGGTCGCAAACCGCTCGAACGGACTAGAGATAGCAAACCGCTCGAAAAGTACTAGAGAATCTGACAAACAGGTAGCACCGCTCGAAAGGGACTAGAGAATCTGACAAGCAGGTAGCAAACCGCTCGAGACAGGGACGAGAGAAGCTGACAAACAGGTAGCAAACCGGTCGAAAGGGACTAGGGAAACTGACAAACAGGTAGCAAGCCGCTCGAAAGGGACAACAAAATCTGACAAGCGGTAGCAAACCGCTCGAAAGTCACTGGTGAATCTGACAAGCAGGTAGCAAACCGCTCGACAAGGATTAGAGAATCTCACAAACAGGCAGGAAACCGCTCGAGCGGGACTAGAGAATCTGACAAGCAGGTAGCAAACCGCTCGCAAGAGACTAGAGAATCTGACAAGCAGGTAGCAAACCCCCCCGCCCGAAAAGGACTAGAGAAACTGACATACAGGCAGCAAACCGCAAAATGCACTAGACAATCTGGCAAATAGCAAACTGCTGGAAACGGATTAGAGAATCAGACAGACAGGTAGCAAACCGCTCGACAAGGACAAGAGAATCTGACAAACAGGTGGCAAACCGCTCGAAAAGGACTAGAGAATCTGACAAGCAGGAAGGGACTAGAGAATATGACAAACAGGTAGCAAACCCCTCGAAAGCTCGAAAGGGACTTGAGAATCTGACAAGCAGGTAGCAAACCGCTCGAAAGGGACTAGAGAATCTGACAAACAGGTAGCAAACCGCTCGAAAGCGACTAGAGAATCTGACAAACAGATAGCAAACCGCTCGAAATGGACTACAGAATCTGACAAACAGGTAGCAAACCGCTCGCAAGGGACTAGAGAATCTGACAAACAGGTAGCAAACCGCTTGAAAGGAACTCGAGAATCTAACCAGCAATAGCAAACCGCTCGAAATGGACTTGAGAAGCTGACAAACAGGTAGCAAACCGCTCGAAAAGGACTCTAGAATCTGACAAACAGGTAGCAAATAGCTCGAAATGGACTAGGTAGCAAAACGCTCGCGAAGGACTAGAGAATCTGACAAACAGGTAGCAAACCGCTCGAATGGGACTAGAGGATCTGACAAGCAGGTAGCAAATTGCTCGAAACAGAGTAGAGATTGCAAGCCTCTCGATCGGGACTAGACGATTTGACAAGCAGGTAGCAAACCGCTCGAAAGGGACTAGAGAATCTGACAAGCAGGTAGCAAACCGCTCGAGACAGGGACGAGAGAAACTGACAAACAGAGAGCAAACAGGTCGAAAAGGACTAGGGAAACTGAACAACAGGTAGCAAGCCGCTCGAAAGGGACAACAGAATCTGACAAACAGGTAGCAAGCCGCACAGCAAACCGCTCAAAAGTGACGGGTGAATCTGACAAGCAGGTAGCAAACCGCTCGAAACGGACTAGGGAATCTGACAAACAAGTAGCAAACCGCTTGAAAGGGACTCGAGAATCTGACAAAGAAGTGGCAAACCAGAGAATCTGACAAACAGGTAGCAAACCGCTCGAAAGGGACTGGAGAATCTGACAAACAGGTAGCAAACCGCTCGAAAGGGACTAAAGAATCTGCGAAAACGACTACAGAGAACCTAACAAACAGGTAGCCAACCGCTCGAAAAGGGACTAGAGAATCTGACAAGCAGGTAGCAAACCGCTCGAAAGGGACTAGAGAATCTGACAAACAGGTAGCAAACCGCTCGAAAGTGACCAAGAATCTGACAAACAAGTGGCAAACCGCTCGAAAAGCACCAGAGAATCTGACAAACAGGAGGCAAACCGCTNAATCTGACAAACAAGTGGCAAACCGCTCGAAAAGCACCAGAGAATCTGACAAACAGGAGGCAAACCGCTCGAAAGGGACTAGAGAATCTGACAAACAGGTAGCAAACCGCTCGAAAGCGTTTAGAGAAGCTGACAAACAGATAGCAAACCGCTCGAAATGGACTACAGAATCTGACAAACAGGTAGCAAACCGCTCGCAAGGGACTAGAGAATCTGACAAACAGGTAGCAAACCACTCGAAAAAGACTAGAGAATCTGACAAACAGATAGCAAACCGCTCGAAAGGGACTAAAGAATCTGACAAACAGATAGCAAACCGCTCGAAATGGACTGGGGAATCTGACAAACAGGTGGCAAACCGCTCCAAAAAGACTAGAGAATCTGACAAACAGATAGCAACCCGCTCGAAAGGGACTAGAGAATCTGACAAACAAGTAGCAACCCGCTCGAAAGGGACGAGAGAAGCTGACAAACACGTAGCAAACCGCTCGAACAGGACTAGAGAATCTGACAAACAGGTAGCAAACCGCTCGAAAGTGACCAAGAATCTGACAAACAAGTGGCAAACCGCTCGAAAAGCACCAGAGAATCTGACAAACAGGAGGCAAACCGCTNAATCTGACAAACAAGTGGCAAACCGCTCGAAAAGCACCAGAGAATCTGACAAACAGGAGGCAAACCGCTCGAAAGGGACTAGAGAATCTGACAAACAGGTAGCAAACCGCTCGAAAGCGACTAGAGAATCTGACAAACAGGTAGCAAACCGTGCGAAATGGACTACAGAATCTGACAAACAGGTAGCAAACCGCTCGAGCAGGTAGCAAACCACTCGAAGGGGACCAGAGAATCTGACAAACAGGAAGCAAACCGCTCGAAAGGGACTAAAGAATCTGACCAACAACAAGCAAACCGCTCGAAAGGGACTAGAGAATCTGACAAACAGGAAGCAAACCGCTCGAAAGGGACTAGAGAATCTGACAAACAGGTAGCAAACCGCTCGAAAGGGACTAGAAAATGTGACAAACCGGTAGCAAACCGCTGGAAAGGGAGACGGTCTGCGAGGTCCCGAGGTCGGGAGGCCGCGAGGCCTCGAACCCCTTGTCGAACCTTGTGCCGAAACAGTGTGTATCGTGCTGTGCCGCTTCCTTACACATACAAGTCGGCAACCGTATTTACAAACGCATGCACCACGTGCATGCGAACATGTCTCTGGCTGTTTTAAAACAAAACAGGTTGTTTTAAAACAATCCGGAGTCCGGCGTGGAGGTTGTGATGCCGCGAGCCTGCGAGGTTAGGCCGCGAGGTTACCCAATCCCGTCATCCCATTGTCAGGTCTGATCTAAAAAATCCTTCCCCCCTAAACGTTTGTCGCGAGGGGCAGCAAATGTGCGTGCGAGTGTCGCGCAGCTTAATTACCTCGACACATACTCTGACTAAGAGGCCATACAGTACGTAAGTCAGCATGCTCCCGCAGCGTCGGGAAAATTTGGGGTCGGCGGCCGGCCGCCATTAAATATAGGTACGTATGTAAGTATTATGTAGGTATGTATGTATGTATGTGTATATATATATGTACACATATACATATATATATATATGCGTGTGTATGTGTGTATATATATATATAGATATATACATATGCTAGTACACACACACTGCAACATACGCCATTACACAATGGCATATCCTCAAGCCTGTCTTGTAACCGCCAAGGCCCCTGCAACGAACTTTGGACCCTCCAGAGGCTGATCAGGGTTTAAGGTTAATGGTTTAAGGTTAATGGCTTAGGGTTTTAAGGTTTTGGATTTTGGTATAGGGTGTAGGGTTTAGGTTCTTTCAGGCTTCAGGCTGCAGTTTGGGGCTTTTGGGGTTGTAGCATTACGGACCTTTATCTTGGAACAGTACCACAGTGGAGCAGCCGGGAAGCAGGTCTGCTCGCTAAGTCAACGAGCTCTGCGATGCTGCCAGCCGACAGAGTGGGTGGCATGGCTATGGCAGGAAGGGGTACTATACAAGCCTTCATGAAATAACTAGGGCGTTTAGGTATCATACACTGTGATTATACTAAGAAACCCTCAGGTGTAATGATGTGCAGTAAATATGGCGAGGGTGGGAGGGTAGAGGATGTTCGGGGTTTCGGACTTTGGGCTTAAGATGGCTCAAGTAGTGTACGGTTCAGAGTCCAGTGGTGTGGGGCTTTGGTGTATGCAAGTCTCTGGGCTTAGGGTTCGAGGTTTCGGTGCTTGGGTCTCCATGTAAAATCCGGAGTTAGGGCCTTTGACGGGTAGAGTGGGAAAAGACGGCGGCTCAATGCACCCTCTCCTCAATGGACTTTATATTCATCTACATGAAGCGCTCGCTGGGCCTTGGGTTGCCAATGGCAGAGGATGCGAGCCAACACCGTGCCCCTGACAACCCAAAACCCCATTTACCCCGAAGCCCAAAACAGCGTCTCTGTAAACTCTTGGCGCGGTCAGTTCTAGCTGAGCTCCACAGCATTTTCACACCTCATATAAGGTCCTGAAAATTGCAAGTGTTGGTGGTATACTGCAAGCTGAGGGCATGCTATGTCTGCTTGCTATTTGTTACGAACCTGCTGGTTTTGACCTTATGTTTTGTCTGCCTGTTGAGGGCTAGAAGCTACATCCGGGAAGATGTAAATGTGAGGCTCAAGCCACCCAGCAGCCTGAACATTATACTGATTGCTACTTTTATCACCTTAAACCCTAAGCCCTAAACCCAAACCAGGTTGGAGGTTCAGGGTTAATGCAAACTCCTTCTTAAGAAAACCCCCCCTGTCTTGAAAGAGATTCTGCGAGGGATCCTAATGTTGCCCTAGAAAGAGTGGAGGGTTTGTTTAAACAGGCGTCTACATCTGGACTTTGGAGCTTCCAGATATACAAGAGTAATGATGACAACAATTCTGATGATAATAATAACGATGACCAAAATAACCGTTATAATAACGATGATAAACATAATGATGATAAAAATGATGATAACAGTAATAGTGACAAAAATAAAATAGAAAAAAAAAACTACTTCGATATTTCTGTATCTGTTTTGTTTGCAAGGTCATTTCTCAGCTCTAAACTCACTACTCACTCACTCACTCACTCACTCCCGCGACGCTCCTCGATTCGCACGGCCAAGAACTACAGCCTAAATCCTAAAGCCTGCCAACCACATAAAACTCTTCAGGGAGCTCTTAGCAACACCTTCCCATCCGTCTGGCACAGTTTTTGCTTGAGCAGTACGCCGAAGTCCAGCGTGGACCCAAACAGACTGAGCCTGCCCAGGATCCGGGGGCTTGAGCTTGTATTGGGGGGAAGTCTTAATCGGTGCAAAATTTAGGTGCCTTCATGATGAGAATATGGATGACTACGGTATGGGGGGGGGGCGTAGTCTGCTATAGTTCTATGGGCACTCAACATTACTCGCAGTAAACACCATCGGCAAACATCGAGCGGCTGAGGGTTTAGACATTCAGTACTCACCGTTCAAGGGTTTGGGGTTTAACGTTCAGAACCTTAGGGTTTGGCTTTCCGGTTCAAGAGTTTCGGGTTTACGAAGTTAATTTGCTTTTGGCTCCCTGCGTCATATCGAGGAGGGTTTGGGGTTAAGGGTGTGTGTGTGTATGTACATATATATATATATATACGGTAAAAAACTATGATGTACTTTAATAAACACCATAATACTACTACAATAGACTATAGACTATGATATACCCGGCACATATTATCGTAGTTATTCAGGCCCCTATTCTACACTTACTCCACCAGCCTCATGGCACCGCGTCCACGAAGGCTGCGCCTGGCGGTTTTGAGTTTGGGGGGTATAAGAGTCTTTAGTGATTGGAAGAATGTTTCAGTCGGCTTTACAGGAGTTCGTGGAGACTCGAAAAGATTATATAAGGGCCGCGAAAAGAGAACAGGGCTTTGGTGTCGCTTTGGCATCTATGTCTTGACAGTATACAAAGGCTGCAGGAGGTTACTAGTACTACTTATGCGGACCTCCACAGTATTGTGGCTGTGGTTGTCGTCCAGGGATTATGATTAAGCGTGAAGTCTGCATGATCACTATGCTTGGCCTAAACCCAAACCCTACACCTAAACCCTGACCCTGTCTAACCCTTCAACCCCTAAACCAAAGCCAGTTTCAGCTCTCGGGGCTGAGGTTGTAGGACAGTTTGGGCCATGATCGCTTATGATTCAAGCTTTGGGGGTCAGGGAGATTCTACACCCTTCAGAAAACATTGCTAAAGACCCTCAAGCACTCTAAAACACACTAAAGCAGGACATCCGCAACGCAAGAGCTGCAGCCTTGAGTCTGTAAGACCCATTAACCAGAATAGATGTTCAGGGTTTAGCCTTATACTGAATCCAAAAACCTATGAACGCCCCAGCCTTCAAAAAGAAACTCCATAAGGTTAACAAACTGGAAAAGAAAACCTCAACAAACCCTAGCCAGAGATTATAGACACCAAACCTAAAGCCCCTAAAGCCCAAATTCTCGTGCAAACCGGAAAAACGCTGGAAGCAACACCGAGACAACAAGAACCACCACTGCTCAAAACATATCTGTATGCATGAATGTGTATGTATGTATGTATGTATGTACACCTGCATGCACGCACAGGATGGATGGCTGGCTGGCTGGCTGGATGGATGATGGATGGATGGATGGACGGACGGACGCAGGAATGGATGGATGGATGGCTGGCTGGCTGGGTGGGTGGCTGGCTGGGTGGGTGGGTGGATGGATGGATGGATATGTATGTGTGTATGTGTATGTGTATGTGTGTATGTGTATGTGTGTATGTGTATCTGTGTGTATGTATATGTACAGGTATATTATGTGTATGTAGCTATGTGAATTTATATGTGTATGTATATGTATGTTTAGATCTGTATACATATGTATGTGTACACATATATATATATACAGATATATACAGATATATACAGATATACATATATATATATGTATATATCAGCCATTACGTCTTCATAAACAAAACAAGAGGGGCCCCTAGAAAAGGCGTCCTGTGGCCTGGAGCCGGCCGGGATCCCGTCAGCCTCGAGTCGCTATCCTCCGGCGCCGCCTCCTAGGAGGGTTTAGGGCTCGGGGTTTGGGGTTCAGGCTGCAGGGTTTAGGGTTTAGGGTTCGGGGTTAACGGTTTAGGGATTCAGAGCTTAAGGTGTGGCTTGGGGCTTAGGGTTTAGGGTGTCGTGGATTGTCGTGCGTTTTCCTTGTTGCTTCTTGAGGTAGGGGGCTGTTACAGGGTTTCGTAAGGTTGCTTTCGGGCGTTGTAGCCTTTTGGATGACGGTTCTGTGGGGTGAGGTAGAGGATGGCAGGTAAGTTAGGCTTTAGGTTTTTGGCGCTTGCACGAAGTTTCGCTCGTTCGGTCCTTGTGATTCCCAGGACTTATAAGGTTGAGGGTTCAGGGTTAAAGGTGCTCTTATAGGCCTGGGTCTTTGGAACTTTCAGGACTTGGGGGTTCACGAGTTTGAAGTGCAAGCATTTTGGAACCCTAATCCTATAAACCCTAAAGTAGGGCCAGTAGGGCTCTTGGGTTTCAGTCTGCTTGAATGGTGGTGTAAGATCGCACCATCTTCAGCTCAGCCAGGAGCCTAGAAGCGAATATAGGGGCCTTACTTATGAGACTTGGGTTCTGGCGGGCATATTATGCGATATATACGAGGATCGTGTGTCTAATTCTTGAGGCTTCCATATTACTCAACTCCTCCTCATTTAGATTTAGACCCTAAACCCCGAACCCTAAACCCTGAACCCCTAAACCCCAAACCCTAAACCCCGCAACCCCAGATGCCGCTTCAACTCCGGAGAAGCCTCTTGCACTCAAGGTCAGTAAGGCGGTCAGGGACTTCTGCTGAACTTACTGGGTTGTTGTTAAAGGACCTAACTTAAGTTACCATAAGTAGGAAACCTTATATATTATTTACCATAGATCCCGATTATGGTAACTGAAAGTATATCCCTTAACAAGAACCCAGCTTAGTAGTTCCCGGGTTCGGTCGGTGGCTCCTGCAATCGCGTAGCTTGGTATACACGTTGTGGTAAGGGCTACGGGGCTACTCTGACAAGGTTTGGGTTGCAGGACTTAGGGAGTAATTAGCCTCCGGTGGTTGTGTTGTAGGGGGCGCTAAACACGAAACGCTGACCTCTAAACGCGAAACCACGCACTCCTGTAGAATCCGCTGCTTCTCGGGCATCGAGGACTCCATCGCGATCTTGATGGAGTTATAGCCCAATGCCTCTGGTTCTATAAGGGTTCCTATACAGGTTCCTAATCGGGTCCCCTTTGAAGGCTACCGTGCAAGGTTCTACTCCAGGCTCATGTTTCAGTCCTTTGGAGAGTTCGGGCTTGGAGTTTTCGATTCAGGGTTTGGTTTGTCTGGGTTCATGGCGTTGGACTGGCATCCAGTATGCTTCTCCTGGACACCTTCATGCGTGGCAATATGGCCTATGTTTCGGTTATAAGACGCAAGGTGCGGATGAGTGGTGCGGACACAAGAGCAGCTCTGGGTCTAGGACTCTAAAGTCTGATTTTGTTGAACCAAACCCAGCACAGACGCCGAGGCCCTTTAACCCCATCCGAACCCGCGGCTCGCTGGGAACTCGTGCAACGAAGACCAGCAGCAGCCCCATTATCTGCAGGCCGGTGATGGAGTGTCCAAACCTTTTGATTCAAGTGTTTGGGGCTTGGGTTTAGATTGCTATGCACTGCTTTGTCAGAATGGGTGCTGCACCGCCATTAAAGCCCATTTTCAGGAAAACTAGACTTCTCAACCTTGCCATCCATGCTTTCCTTGTATTCTCCGCTGAAAGAGGCATAGGTATATCTTGTTGGGGGCACTGGGGGATCGAGCTGGGAAAAACGAGACGCACCATTTACACCCCAGCTTTTGTTTTGCCCGACAGGTCATGCGAGATGGTCCTCTGATGCAGAATATACACGTTCCGAAATTCAAACGTTGAAAGGTAGTCTTGATAACCGCTGCAAACAAGTGGTCGTCGCAGTAGTGGCAGTACTCGTCGCGTCGTGGTCGTAGTCGTAGTCGTAGTCGTAGTAGTAGTAGTAGTAGGAGGAGGAGTAGGAGTAGGAGTAGGAGTAGGAGTAGGAGTATAGCAGTAGCAGTAGGAGTAGGAATAGGAGCAGGAGTAGGAGTAGGAGTGGGAGTGGGAGTGGGAGTGGGGGTGGGTTTGGAGTGGGACTGGGAGTAGGAGTAGGAGTAGCAGCAGCAGTAGCAGTAGTAGTCGGGCATATTATAGTATACTGATATTAAGGAACCCAAGCAACAGTCTCAGCACTCCCTCATTCAAGCCCCTGTAGAACAAAGATCTCGCAACTATGTTCTCAGGCTTTGGAAGCAAAACTCCCTCATTCAAGCCCCTGTAGAACAAAGATCTCGCAACTATATGTTCTCAGGCTTTGAAAGCAAAACCCCTGACCCCGAAATGTCAAACCTCCAAATCCTGGACCCCAAACCCTAAACCCTGGACTAGACCTTGACCCCCGTAAGCCCTTAAACTTGCAGCCCTATTTCAGACAAGTCGCTGCGCGTAGGATCCGAGGATGGAGAACACCTCCAGAGGCTTGGTTCGTTTGGTCGTATGGAATCAACCGGGTTTAGACTTGTTAGAGAAGTTGAGTCGGAGTCTGGGAGGCTCTGGGGCTCAGGGGCTGAGCTGAACAGAATCGTTTCTTGACACGCATGTGTGTGTATCTATATATATGTGTGTGTATGTACATATGTGGATGTAATATCTCTCTGTGTGTATGTGTATGTATATATATATATATACATGTCTGCGTGTACATATATAGATACACACATATATATATATATTCACTTTCACTTTCCACGCTGCGAAGTCGCCACTTTGCTACGGATACGGAGGACAGGGCCTAGGTGCCCCGGCAGCGCTGTGCACTATTCGCACATCCTCCACCCAACCATTCAAACACTTGGTGTCCCCGGTACGAATACCCAAAAGCNTGTGCACTATTCGCACATCCTCCACCCAACCATTCAAACACTTGGTGTCCCCGGTACGAATACCCAAAAGCAGGACCGGCCAAAGATCAACATTTAGTGTAAACGAAAAGATAAGTGTCTCTAGCAAGATTGTTCACAGCATCAGCCGAAATCTCTTTGGCAGGACGTCCATCGTCCGCCAAAAGGTACGACTGCAGGTCGTGCTGATATAAAAGGACCTGATAATGGCCGTTGGTAGGGGCATTGCCCCGATGAGTCACCACGGAACTGAGAGACCCCTTCGATAGGAGGGGTGGGGGGGGTTTGTTCGTGGATTTGGGGAACAACAACCCCCCCCCCACTCGTGGGCGGGGGCACGGGC
>BGNK01005589.1:0-17042 GCA_003297005.1 Symbiodinium sp. clade A Y106
ATCTACAGAAGCCAGCAGAGACTGTTTCGGTCCCAAAAAGCACATGTCATAGAAACCACACACCCACACACCCACACACCCACACACCCACACACCCACACACCCACACTCGCGCGCGCACGGGCAGATTCAGCAAGTGTCAACGGCATAGGATTCAGTCGCTGCGACCCTACACTTTCAGAGTCTTGATATCTGGAGGTGATGCGTGCACTTCAACTTCCACCAGAAGCTTGGCTTCGTCTGAGAGGCGACAACGCAGGCATAACCGAGAAACTTGACTGCATGGGCTTCAAACCAGCTGGGACGTTGCTTGCGCATGGTGATGTCTTGAGAAGGATCATCATCCACCCCGACGGGTGACCTGGCAGCACCCAAGTAGGGGCAAAGCGGCAAAGCTTAGGCCAAGCCTGAGCAGACCCGAAGTTCTGTCTGAGGCGAGTCAGCTTGTCTCGCTTTGCGGATGTCGGCCACTTGCCGATCGAGATGGTGACTTTCCATTGAGGGAGACGACGGGCGGAAAAAGGAGCTCCAGGGAGCAGTCGCCTCTACCCCACCCTCCAGCCCCAGTTGGGCCTTGTGGTTGATGCAGGTCTTCTGGGAGCAGTCGGCCTGATTTGCAGCTGCCTGTGCAGGCACACGTAGTTCAGAGATGGCGAATGTGTGAGAGGGTTCCTGCAGGGCTCAGCGGCCAGTATTTAGACGCAGCACGTGGAATGTCTGCTGCAAGCAGAACTTGAATGAGTTTGTGGTGGCTCTGATCTTGCATAAGGAGATGGAAGATTTCCTTGCCACTGCGCTGCTATGATATGCCAGGGGCAGGGCAAGAGCAGCATCGGCTGTGCACACCTCGCCCAGCTGGAAAAGGCTTTGGCCGCCCGGAGCTGACACTGGAAACCCTAAGGGTTTTCAAAACTCGGTTGGATACTCCAAAGGACACCACCCTGCTGCAAAGTCGTGCAACCGCTGCGCTGGAGCGAATTGCAAGGACGCCCGATCGATGGTGACGGTGCTCTTCCATCTGCATGGAATATTGACGACCTTAGACTCTTGTCAGGCAGCAATCTGCTCTGAAGCGCATCCCGGTCGCGTGTCCATCATGTGGCTCTTTGAATGCCAGACCGCTAGCCGCTAGCAGTCCTTGCAGTGAATGCGCTTGCATCCCATCATGCGGCTTGACTAGTCCAGGTCCCTCAAGGCTCCGCCTGGCACACTGGTGACCTCATCTCATGCCAGGACTGCAGCTCCAGCCTCAAGACTTCTCCAAGCACGCGCATGGGCATGGCGTTCCAAGACTCGGGTTTCCAAGGCCAGCCTTTCCTGCCCTTGAGCAGCTTCCAGGCTGGCAGGGGCATGCTGCCTGCTGCAGGCAGTTCGCTGAAGTTCGCAGAAGTTCGCAGGTCCGGGAGGATCTCAGCGTTTTGAAGACCGCCGTCCAGCGGCTTCGGGATCAGCAGGTTCAGAGCTGACGTCCGTCGTCCGTGGCACATGGAGACATAGAAGACGAGGAGCGGATTCAGTACTTGGAATGCGTGGCGAAGAGCGAGGTGTCCATGAGCCCCGTGGCAACGACCCTCGGATCAATTGGATGCAAATGGCTGATGTTGGCTGCACATTCCCGATCAGGGCACGGCCCTCCAAAGCACCGGAGGACCGAGCTGCCAGTGTGCGTCTTGAAGACCAGGTCCTTCGTGTTCCGGCCAGCAGGAAGCCGTGACCCGAAAGGTGCCCGCGCGTGGACCGATGGCATCGCCGCATTTTGCCCCGCAGATAATGAGCCCGCGATGCCCGGGACAGGCAAGTCCAGCACTGAACATACTCGATCACTTTGCGGCTTGACTGGAAGGCTGGACTAGGGCCTGCAACAGATTCGACCAGCTCCCCAGATGCGTCGCCCGGGCATGCCGCTCAAATCCACTGGTTCCTGAGCATCTTGTGAAAGGGAATAGTATCCTGAGACCTGACCTTAGTCAACGTCTGAGGCACCCCTTCTTGTCGCCGTGCTCCCCTTCCCGCAGGCACTGGCTGTCACTTGCGCATTGTGGTCATTTCCAAGCGTCCCATGCAAGTTGTTCCGCCTTATTGTGAACACCATCCTGTATACTATGCATCTGCGGAACGCACCCGCAGATTCGTCTTCTGCCCAGGCTCGATCAGTTCGGGCTTTCCGCGCAGCTGGAGCAGTGCCAGAGCCCAGCTGCAGGCAAGATACCACACAGATTTCGTACTGCCCCTGGTGCTTTTGGTCTTCTTTGGTATCCTTTGGTGTTCTTGGTGCTTTCGCTTCGTGGAGGTGTCGGCCGTATGCCTGCCGGATTCAACAATCGAGGAGTTCTTCGGGTTTCTGGAATCGTTGTCGGTGAACAGCAGTTGCCGGAAGGAGAGGCTCCGTCAGCACCGAGGGCTCAGGTGAGGTGAAGTGATAGTTGCAAAAGGTCGCGTGTCCAAACTTGCCCAACACGAAGTCCGAATTGCACAGGCAAAGGAGAAGCCGCCGCCGACAACTTAGATTCACCAAGTTCGGGCGGGCTTGGTCCCTTGCGATGTCGAGGATTCTCATGCCTTTGCTGGACACTCAAGATCTCCTTACCAACAGTTCGTCGTCTTCAGCTCCGCAGCAGCCTCGAAGGTCCGTGCAAGTCTCTAGCACTCTAAGTCTGCTACATGGTGACAATCGCTACATGCTCGGCCAAGTTGTCACACCGCGAGACGCTTCTTGTGACTTGAGCTCTATGGCCTCTATGGACTTTATCGCCTAGGTTGTGCTTCCATGGAAACAAGCTTTCGCGTTGGCAGATGGCGCGATCCCTGGAGACATGTGCAGAATGTCTGGTGTTCGTGCAGTGTGGCACGTCCTTGCCTGAATGAGTATTCGGACTCATGTTCCAGATTTTGACTCTGAACTTCTTTGAACGTTGCTAGGGCAAGTGTCTCAACAGGAATTTGTGGCATGGCTTGCAACGTGACAGGGCACAGTCTAAGGCGACGCAGAATGAACGTGATTGTTCGGCTGAGGACACTGAGCAAAAGACTCGAGAGGCAAGCCGTGTCTGAGTGCTGGACCTGTTGTCTTGACAAGGATGTCAGTGCGGTTCTAGAAGAAGGTGTGACACGACAGGCAGCAAGCGGAAGATCACTGTCCCCACGAGCCCGACACCCCTGTTGCTAGATGTTGCTAGAGTGATCTTCTACAATGCACCGAGCGGAACATGCGAAGAATTCGACTGTTGCGGCCCACAGCACAACAACAAGCAGGAATCATGCCGGGGGGAGAGGATCACACAGAAGTGGAAAAGAGGGAGAATGACGGAGGCGCTGCAGCGCATGCGGCAAGAGCCCAAAGGCAAGGGCCGAGCCAGAAAGGAACGCCAGGA
This sequence comes from Symbiodinium sp. clade A Y106, assembly GCA_003297005.1. Lineage (NCBI taxonomy): Eukaryota > Dinophyceae > Suessiales > Symbiodiniaceae > Symbiodinium > Symbiodinium sp. clade A. The sequence continues at coordinate 3,372 of BGNK01005589.1, forward strand.
ACTCGTGCGCTGCAGCACTGAGACCGTGCAGACAGAGCAGAGAGCAGAGAGCAGAGAGTAGCGTGTTTTCTGAGGCGAGGAAGGTGAGATCGCATCGGCCTCCGAATCGGAGGGGCCCGCACCCTCAGAGCAATGCAGCGCCATCTCCCCTGCTGCTCTCATTTCTCTCCCAAGGTCGAGGTTGACGAGTTGGGATGCCAGGCACGTTGACGGTCCAAATGACAGGCGGGGGATCTCGCACCTGGAAGGCCTCAATCCTTGGTGGCTGGGCCACAAGCGGCTGTGCAGAAGTGGGTGCCAGAACCTGAGCCTTGTATCTGCAAGGAAGGCCTGATGTCCTTGCTCTTGGCGTTTGGTTGTGGTTAGTTAGTTGTTGTCAGTTGTGGTTGTTGTGTTTGTCGGGTTGTGGGGGTGGGGTGGTTGTTGTGGGAGCGCTGCAAGGCCAACAGGCTCACCCTGCAAGGAGGACAAGAAGGGCACAGGTGGAGATTGCTTTCAAATCCGGGCCGGTGGATCATATGGGATGAGGGGCGGCGATTTCTCTGTGCCGCCACTGCCAAGCCTCGGCTCTGGGGTCCAACTTTGACAGAAAGTGTCTGTGTCCGCTTTTTGGACCAGCGCTCCTCACCTCAGAAAGCACACATCTGCCAACAGACCGACGGATTTACTGCACTCAGCAGCAATTCCGAATTCCGAATCCACCTCAGCTCGCAAACAGCACGCGGTTAGTGCGCTTAGTGTCCCTCCGCAGCCATGGCTGAAGAGTCCGAGCCCGCGGGGCCTGCGGGAGCGCTGGTGGAAGACGAAGAGTCGCCGGCAGAAACCTGGCAAATGATGCAAAGTTAAAAGTCTTGAGTTTTGAACTCTGAAGTCTCGGGGGAGCGGCAGTGGGCCAAGGACCTGAAGATTATTCTTTGTGGAGACTCTGCCGTTGGCAAGTCCAAGATGGTGGAGCGGTTTCTTCTAGATGCTTGTCCTGACATGTCTTCCTCTGCTCTTTGGTGAAGGGTATAGTGTAAGGCTGTGTAAAGCCATGTTGTCACGCAGTGTTGGGCATTCGCCAGTCAGGATGATTATAACCCACGAACACTGTCGACCTTTGCGTTGACACTCTTCCGATACCACCATACCGGCGAGGACAGGACGGATAGGTGTTCTATTCTGACAGACGGAGCAACCCCCACGACAAAGCACACGACATGTACTTTAAGTACACATCAGCATGTTTGACATGCAGCAGCCCATGTGTTCGAGACAGTAGGATCTGAGCATTGCGAGGATGGCAGAAGATGGACAATAGACTTTTGGGACACCGCCGGACAGGAGCAGTTCGACAAGTTACATGCATCCTACTATTTCCAGGCCTCTTTGGGTCTGATGGTTCGGACTCCAGCAGCTTCTTCGCCGGGTGTGTTTCCAAAAGCAGCGGCTGCATGTTTGCGAGGCGAACGCCTGCATTCTGGCCTTTGACGTCACGCGAAAGATCACTTACAAGAACTTGGAAACGCGCGCCGCCCAGTTTGCGGGTCGCTTGCATCCTTTGCACAGTGCATGTTCGGCACTGAGGTGGTACAAAGAAATTCGAAATTACTGTGCGGGGCATAGTTCTGGCCCAAGCGTTCTGAGAGTGCTTTTGGCTGGCATTCTGAGGTCCAGATATCCCAGTGGTTTGCGTAGCCAACAAGATTGACGTGGAACCAAGCATGGCGAAGAAGAGGTTCAACTTCCCGGTAACCCACCAGCTGCCGTTCTACTTTGCCGCTGCACATGCAGTTAGGAATCTTGGATAGGCTGCAGGGTCCACCAGAAAACAACAGTGTGATCCGCACATCTCGAGGTTTCGTCAGCTGATGGGACGAATGTGGTGCGAGTTTTCAGGGAAGCAATTTCCCTGGCCGTCAAGAACAAGGAGAATCCTCCTGATGAGGTCATGGTGTCTTGACCGCAGCAGAGTCTCAGCGCTCTTCCGCGATATTCTGCCACATCTATGCATCTCCCGAGGCCGAGATCTACGCTCTTCTCGCGGAAGACGACCGCCCCGCCAGGGGAGACGAGTCGGAGGCTGCCGCCTATGATGATGCCGGCGATCCATCTCCGGTGCCTTGTTGGCATGAGGGGACTGTGATGACTGTGAAGCTTTGGCCCGACTGAGGTCAGTGAGGGGGGAGGGGCATCTGCATAATTCTTGCATGGGCCTCCACCTCCCGCTGCACAACAAGCATGGGGCTTAGGGTCCAGTTTTGCTTCAATTGTTTCAAAGAAAGCGGCTTTCTGCGCTTGGGCATAAGCTCGCTTAAGCGGTTGAGTCGTATGCTCGAGAATTGTTGAACGTAGTCACTGATGGATCAGTATACTTGGGGGCAGCTGCCCTTGTCAGGCGAGCTTCCTTGACACGTCTGAGTCATATGAGGGTTCTTGTGGATATACAGCCCGATGGCACTGTCACCATCAAGTTCAAGTCGCAAAACGTGAAGTTTGATAAAGCATTTCCCACTGACCTCTCTCCGGAATGAAGGGTACTGGACAGCCGTTTCACCTGGAGTACCATGTGCGAGTTCGAAGCAGGTTCAATGACACCCAAATTCGAAAGGAGCCGATAGAGGCCATCTAGTATATATACTAGAGTTGCTGGAGAGCATGCTGTCAGGAAAACCGAGTGCATGGCATCGCCTGTGTCTGTTGACTTTTATTCACAAATCTTCCTTCCGGTGTTGCTGGTGTGCATTGGCCTTGGCTGGTTGGAAGATCAAGTTGGACTCAATACCCTCAGGTGAGCCCCGTCCGAGGTGCAGACCCGCTCGCTTGGAATACATTTTTCCACAGGCCATAGTTCCGTAGCCGGTTCAGGCCAGCGGCGGTGGATGAGGCTGCAGCCGCTTTTCCAAAGTGGCTCCGGCCTCAGCAGTCGAATATGGTTCTGCTTTCTGCCCATCGCATCCTCCCTGGCCATTTCTTTTCAGAAATACATGAAAGCATTCATTCGACTGCATGATCCAGCAACCAACAGTATGATGGCACAATAGGGTGGGGCAGTGGTTGGCCTGCCTCGGCCATGGACTGCAGCTGACGACCCGAGTCTGCCTGAGAGAGACGAGCGACGGAAAGATGGTGGCCGGCTTCCGCTGCGTGGCCACACCGCCTATGCCAATCCAAGAGCTAGACAGTGGTCACCAAAGTCTCCACAGAGGCTCGCGGTCCGAACGGGAGCGGGCATGATCCGAGAACTGGTTTCGCAGCTTCCGTTAAGGGAGACGCACACAAAACACATCACGAAGTTGGCGATGTTTCTGCATCTTCTCTGGGCCGGAGCCTCAAGCATCCTCAAGCTGATCAGGCTCTTTCGTCCGGTTTCGTCTGAGGCTTATGATGGCCTCCTCAGGTTTGATTTGTTTCATCGACATGCGCGAGGCTGGAATTCTGATGTGGTTTCAGCTCCAGCACCAACACCTTGCAGCATTTGGGTCGCGTGTATGCAGAGTGATGCAGGTTCAGCATCCGCTGGATCGTGGGGGTGACGTTGTTTTGAGTCCATTTTGGCAGCTGGCTGAGCCAGTCGCGTGCTTTCTCAGTTCCTCGAAAGCAAGCGGGGCCCGGGCCGTTTCAGCAATCCAAACCAACGCTCCTGTTTGGTTTGAAATCAGGCTCCATCCTGTTCTGGCCGGTACGTCTCCAGCTACGTCTGCAATCCGGCATGGCCGCGCTGGACCGGGACCTTGAACCAGGAAGGACACTGAACTTGCACGAGGCACGGCTGCTTGTAGCTGTGGTGAAAGGGTCCTGATCTAGGTTTACCTTTTTGTGGTGCCTATGGGAAAGTTGTGACGCTCTTTCTTTTGGACGCTGCTAGGGCAGCTGCCGCTGACATTTGATGGTCACTGAGGCATTGGAGCGCGCCTCCCGGCAAAGCTGCAGCACACTGCAGCAACTCTTTCAAGTTGAAAACGCCTGCCCGCAGGCTCTGCTAGTTCGGAGCAGTCGCCCCCACGTGGCGATCCTCCCCTCTAGATTTGGCCGTCGGCGCATCCTTGTCGTCACTGATGCTTTGGTCACGCAGCTGTCAGATGCGGGCCTGCGATTTGTCGTGGGCCGCGAGATTGGCCGATCTTGGCTGCACCACGGAGATTTAATCGCCGCATGGACGCTGCAGCACTTCGTGCGCCAGATGGTTTTTGTACCGTTGCATGTATTTGGACTTCGGCCGGCCAGCGGGCGTCCGGAGCTAAAACGGTCGCCAGAGGAGATTCAACGGCGTGTGCAGGTTAGGCGTTTCATAGATGCTGTAGCCGATGTGTGCGATGTCTACAGAGGCCTGAGGTCAGGCCGCTGGCCTGGGCTTGCAGACCTCGATGTGGACGATATTTGGGGGCCCGGTGAGCGTGGATGGCCTGTGCACAACGATGCCGACGACGGAATGTTTGCCATCGCTGCGATTTGCTCACGACTGCGGGCGCCAGGAGGTGTGTGGGCCCTAGGTGCAGCTGTGGCCGGTTCTGCCACACCACGACTTTTAGCTGAGATCTTCTCGCTGCCACCCCACGAAGAGCGGCAGCTGCGGCGATGCCTACGTTTTGGAACGTGGGGGTTGGGTCTATGGGCAGCAAAAGCAAGAGCTGAAGTGTTTTCAGCAGATCGCCTTGGACTCATTGCAGCTGGTGGTGACTTAGACGCCGCGTTAAGAGCCATGGTGGCTGCAGCCAATTCCTTCAACGATGTTGCCACGGCCGCTCTCATCGGCGTCGACGAGCTGGTCCGCCAAGCACAGTATTTGAGCTCCGTGATGCCGCCATCATACTTGTCCCGGCAGCCTTCTCTCCCCGCTCGAGTCGCAGACTTGTCAACCTGGGCATATTCGCCGACAGCACGTGCAGCGTTCAATCGTCAGGGCAGGACCTCGCCCGTAGCATTCAATGATTCAACGGGTGAAAAGGTCGCGGAAGGTCCTGACTTGAAGACCCGGCGCCCATGTCACATGTCGCACTTTCTACTGAGGTTCTTGTTGATGCTCTTGGCCTGCTTCAGTGCCGTCTCTTTGCTACGGCACGTGCAGGGTGCCCAGACCACCCGACGGTGCGGCACACCGATATTTGCATAAGTTGAGCGCAGGCTGCACGGACTGGCGCAACAGCTTCAAGGAGAAGCTGTCGCATCAGCGGCCTTGACTGCCTCAGCCTTGTGGCCTTGCATTCGGTTCGAGATGATGCGAGTCTCCGGAAGACCATCCTGGTCACCAGATGTTCGCAGCCCGATGCACGTCTAATCGCGTCAACCTAGGCGATCGTGACCGGGACGTCGCTGCAGCTTTGGCGACATGCGGAAGAGATGGCCGTGTCCGGCATGCTTCGTAATGATGGGTCTGGAACTCGTTGTCCTGTCGTTACCTTGGTGAAAGCTCAACTCGCAGCCGCCAGGTGCAGATGCGAAACTTGCTGGAGACCACTCGTGGTGAATGGAAACATGGCATTGCCGATTGCGTTCGTTTTGCAGTGTGGTGTTATCCGCCGTTACTGGATCATGCGGCCAGGTCTGCCTTGAGACCAGCATCTTAGGCAGCGCTTTGCAGCTGAGCTTGGAAGAGGCTCCGTCCTGCTCCGAGTGTTATTCTCCCGGCGCACGCGTTGTGAGGTTTTGGGCCTTGCGGCTGCTTTGGCCCAGCTGGCTCCAGTAATGAACTTAGAACCCGACCGATCGTGATCGCGCAGATTGCAAGTGCTCCGTGCCGAGGTTTTCCTGTTCGAAAACTGGGGTATCCATGGACCGGCCAAGTAAACCCAAAGCAGCTGCATTGGGCATCCCTTTCGCCAAGAGAACTAACAGTAACTAACAAGTCTTTGGTCGGCTGCAGGACCGCCAGCATATGGATGGGCTGCTGTTGTTGCCCATGTGGTTCAGCACTGATCTTGCTTTGAACATGGGCCAGTGGCAATTAGACGTCCTTCGCTTTGCTTGCGCCGAGGCGACGGCCATCATCATCATTCTGTGTGCGCGGAAGAAGCTTCTGAACGGCCTTGGTAGTGTCCCTGCCTCGAGCGGAGTGGAGACGCGTGTTGGTGCAAGCGTGCCAGAGCTTTAATGCCCAGGCGGCGCCCGCTCCCAAAGACCTTTCGGTGGAGGCGATGACTCCGTGATCCGAGCCGCCCCGATACAGTAGTCGGCTTGCAGGTGCTGGAAGTTTGGATCGGCCTGGCCGCTGGCAACTGGGTCGCTGCCTCAGAACGCGTGGATCGCGATGGCCGCGACGGCCGCGGCCATGGACCCTGTCGAGGCCGCCTCGTCCTGGGCAGCGTGCACTTGGTGGCGCTCAGCAGCCGGTGTCCAGGTGCTGGCCTTCGTCCTGACCGGAGAGTTGCTCCAATTTCTAATGCTGGTGACAGGCAAAACTTCCCGTCCTGGCGCTTGCTACCGCGCAGCTCACAAACTTTTGGCCTCTTGCCCCAGCTACTGCAGTATGCATGAGAGTTGCCATTGCTGTATGCCTGGCCCTATTCGGCAGAAGCAGTTGCTTGAGTTGCCCCGCTCTTGTCAGGTTGGCGCACCGCTCACGGCAGCCTCTCTTGCTTGCTGCCTGTGCGCCTGTCTTGATGGGGGCGCGGGCTTCTCGGAGCAGCGCGGCATTGCAGTCGTGCGCAGGTGTTGCGCTCGGTGGGCTGTCGATGGCAAATTGCCGCAGCCATGGTCGTTGTTGATGGTGTTTCGGAAACAATCGGTGACTTTGCAAATTCTGATGCCCATGAATCTCCATCTGAGTGCCCTAACGTTTGCCCGGCTGATGTGCCTGCGTGCTGGAGGTTGTTGCAGGCCACATGGTGTGGCACCGGCACCCAGATGGGAGGGGCAATGCTTTTGAGGTTCGTTGCAAGGCAGTCTCAACAGGACACATTGACAAGGATACAGTAGCAGATTTTGACGGGCTTTTCATGGCAATGGCCCTGCACTGAGCGAGGTACTAGAGGCAGTGGATTTATCATCGACTTTGCTCGTGCCTTACACAGCAGTGAAGCAAGCGGCCGGGCCCTGTGCGAGTCCGTCGCTTCGTAGCGGCAAGCCAATGATGCCCGACGAGGTTTATGACTCCTGGAATCTATGTCGCATTTTGTGCGGTGAGTGCCTGGCTTCTGTTCCAGGACCCTGTCTTGTGCACGGCGCCGCGGGGGTTTTGCCATCATATTGACTCGAAAGGAGTTATTCAACTCGCTGTGAGCCCGCTCTCACGAAGTGATTTGTGGGCAGCCGCGAGCGCACAGTACCGATCTTCTGGAGTGGACATGAAACGCAAGCATGTGCAGACTCCAGTTGTGACGGACGGGGGAGCTCAGGATGCTCACAGATTCTAAACCATCAGCCTCCAAGTATCTCCAAGTCTTTACTTGACGTCTTGCACAGCCTCGCCGTTGTTTGTTGAGTGGCAGCTTGCCGTGCTGCAGCTGTCACCGAGAAGTATATACAGTGTATATGCCTATACATACGCCTAAGAAGGCCTTGGCCCAGAAAAAGTGAGCAAATGTCAACGACACGAAGATCTGCTCCTGGGGCGCTGCAATGGCAATTGAGTTGGCCCCGAGACTGTCTGCTTCGTGATTTCAGGCTCGAAAACACATTCACGTATTTCTCTATAGCAGCTCGGGCGTGGCCTGCCGGCTAGCGAGATGCTCGGCAAGATGAGATTCAGCTTTGCGTCAAGCGAAGGTTGTCGTGTCGGACCGTGGGAACGCTTTCATCTAAACTTGGTATCGAGTCAGGCAATGGGCATCAATGGGCCGTGTACCTTCTGCAATTCTGCAGCCGAGGACACGCCCGCTCTTGGAGTGGCGCTTGGTTCCAAGATCCATCCATGCTGCGCAGCCACAAGCCCCGACCCGCCTCATGGCAGACAGGCCCTCGAAACGTACTCACGATCTTTGTCAGACTTCGCGTGAAATCCTCAGTGAGGGGGCTAAACAGCAGAGCCAGTGTGCTGCAACGACTTCCTTCCGAGCGTAGGCGTACTTTGAAGGTAGATGCCTCAGAGAGCATGGAGCATCGCTGAAAGCCGAAAGGTGCACGAGCAAACAGAATGGCAACACTAGTCCGGCTGCCTAGCTCCACGCTTCCGGGCATCGAGCTTGGCAAGTCGAATGGTGCTGTGGTACATGCTCGCTGAGGCAGCGCGACCGCCTCCTGAGATTTTGCCTGTAGGACCATGATGACCGAGAGCGCACGTCTGCAGCATGGCTTGGTGCAATGCCGTGCCATCCTCCGCTTCGCCACAAACTCAACATGTTCCGTCACCCACCACCTGTGTCAGGAGTGCCGGAACCAGCAGACCCTCCCACCAACTCATCTGCTGCCGCACCTGTGGCAAGCTGAGCTCGATGATTAACGCTTGAGTGGGAGAGAGTGCGCAGAATGCTGAGAGTCGATTGGAGCCGGCCTCCAGTTGCGATGTCACATACCTCTACCGACCCGATATGAACCAAGATCGGTAACAGGCGTTTAAATCAGAGAGCTCTTCTCAGCCAAATCGCGCAGCTAGGGTAGTGCACTCTAGGAGGTACATTCACCTCACGTCAGAAAATGAAACAATGATGATGATGAGGAGGAGGAGGAGGGGATGGAAAATTTTGGCGCCAGGTATGCGAGACATAAAGAACAACATGCAGAACAAGATGAGATGAGTCTATGGACATTCTGACGACGACCCCATGTTGATGCTGGTTGATGCATTCGTTGGAATCTGGAGGGCATGTGTTTTGATGTCAGACTTATGGTCGCGAAGACGGGCTTTTTTCTTATACTGTGATTCCAGGGGCGCCAGGTCGCCTGTGTTTGCTTTGTTTTTTGGGGGCTTGCACAAGTCGCTTTCCCCTAGAGCTTTCTGACGTCCGAGACTCTTCCCGAGATCCTGCACGCACACACTTGAACACCCAGGCTACCCTGGTGATGTGTTCTCATAAGTGATATAATATAAACTCAGCGATGAGTTCAAGACTCTGCTGAGGCATCAAAATGAAAATATGCCGGAGGGTCTTCAAGAGGCTGTGGTTCCCTTGCTGCGATTTACTAGTAAAGAAGCCAAGAGACACCTGTTACCTTTCACCTGAATCTGGCTCTCTATCGCTGCAGACGAAGTGGAAGCATGGCACAGCGAATATGTTGAAAGACGGCACCATGCACAGCATATACGGTCATACGTCACAAGCTGAATGGCAGGTACAGATTCGTGCGTCCACGAACCCATCACGAGCCAATCATGGCAGCACGGTTGCAGGAAATCCTTTAGTTATGTACAACTGACGAAGTTCCTGCAATTGATGTGATCGGTGGCTTGGAGGCCACGCATACTGTACAATTAGGGCCTTTCTAGATAAATAGCCTGAAATTCGGCTGGACCAGCTACCTGCTGAAAGCGGGTTTCGAATGGACCAGGATTTGTCTGGTTGTATACAAGTCACCATCCTGTCGGCCGCGTTGAGCCGAAAGCCCAAGAATTGATGGTTGGTGACCTCTTCCAACTGTATCGTCCCCCCGTAAAATGAGAGATGTTGAAAGTCCTTCAGACATGGGTGCGAGAGAAAATTCTCACCGCACAACACCAACCTATTGTCCACATACCTGCAGACAAATAGCTCCGAAGTTTTGGTGTTAAAAAATTGAGCTGAGCTAAGAAACTGTGTCCATTCTCGTTGCCAGCATGATTCTCTTTGAATCACTGTTAAGCTGCTGAGAACCGGGCTGATTTGGTTGCCGATGCAGGTGCCCCGGTGTTGTCGAAACAATAACCCCAGCGTGGTGAACACGCCTGCCTTGAAAGACATCGACACGATAGCTGGGAGGTCTGACACATGCAAGAATCTGATATTCTTTCCTCCTTTGGCCAATGGTTTACCAGGCCAAGACGACTCACAGTTGGGCTGCTTCTTTAAGCAGACCGAAATGTGTGAGGGATAGTTTCTGTCCGAGTACATCTGTCCAAGGATGGACAGAGAATCCAAAATTTGCTGTCTTGGAACCGAATTAAAGAATCCCACTAGATGGTCGTTTACTTCAGCTAAATGAACAGCTGAAGGAGATCTACGCAAAAATTCATGCATGCTTCTCCAAAGTTGCGGGGTGGTGGCCAACCCCATGGCCTCCGGCCAGACGAGTCGGACCATCAAAAGAATGGCTTGAGCTGCTGCGATCAACAACTTCTTTATGCAGCTGTTGGAGTACGATATTATCGTCCTCCCCTTCAAAAACTCTTTCTTGCGCTTCAAAAAGACGAAGCNAGAATGGCTTGAGCTGCTGCGATCAACAACTTCTTTATGCAGCTGTTGGAGTACGATATTATCGTCCTCCCCTTCAAAAACTCTTTCTTGCGCTTCAAAAAGACGAAGCCAACAGGCAGCGTGCCGGATGGGTTGATCTCCCATCGGTACCGTCTTTTCAATGTTCCAGGGATCTGTGCAAACACTTGTTGGTTCCATTGTTCGCTGGAACCTTCCACTGGCTCAAACACATCTGGATCTTGCCAAGTCTTCATGGCTGCCCGAAGATAAAACTGAGGACAGTAGACCATGAGGTGATTAGGCTCATGGTCCTCACAGTGAACGATAAAATGTTTATGTAAAAGATCTCGAGCTAGCGACACATCCTTCCATGTGAGCCGCTTTTCTTGGCTCAGATATTGGATGTGCTGTTGCCATTGGTGCTCGAGCACAGCATGAAATTCAAGNTTATGTAAAAGATCTCGAGCTAGCGACACATCCTTCCATGTGAGCCGCTTTTCTTGGCTCAGATATTGGATGTGCTGTTGCCATTGGTGCTCGAGCACAGCATGAAATTCAAGCTCCAAGCCTAGGGAAGACAATGCTTGCGCCGCCAAGACGCAAACATTTTAGTATTGTGCTTGAAAAACTCATGCTTGGCAGGAAAAAAGGCAGACGAGGCACTTCCAGCTCCGAGTTTCTCGAAGGATCGCGGTCGCTGCGCAGTCTCTTGGCCTCTTCAAATGGGGCTCGACTGAAGCATGTGAGATTGAACAGTATCTCCCATGCCGACCGACGTTGAAGTTGAAATGATTCTGGCTGGAGCTGGCGGTGTAGCTTCTTCCGAAGCTTCCTCCACAATCTCAGTCCGAATCTGGATGCAACAGTTTGTCTGACCCGCTTATTGGGCCGAAATGCCAAGGCGCTACTGCGCAAAAAGGACGTGATGTACGGATGGTTGAGCTTTGGCTGCCACATTCCGATCAAACAATGCTCGGTAACCCATGCTTGTCGATAGGACGAACATGGGGTAACCAGAAACAATGTGAAATCCTGTAGACAGTTGTTTGAAACCCAATATCGGATAGCCAGCTCTGCCTGAGCTTCGCCACCAGCAGACAGTTTTTGGCTACTGAGAGCCTGTTAGACTCCCGTCGAAACACCGATTGGCTGGTAGAGCCAATGTGCATAAATGTGGAAGGCTGCCGGTAATGCTCAACACTTGAAAAATGGCGCCAATCCACAGCAACTTTCATGTACACTGCGTTCTGGGCTCGAAATCTCTGCCAGGTGTACGTCGATGGGTGAACCCGAAAACACCTGAGCTTCTCTCGAATCCTTTCGGCATAGGATGCCTGCGAGCCCTCTTGAAAATAAAAGAGAAGCAACAAATGCAACAAGCCTTGGGCCCACAGTGCTGATTCTTTGTTAAAGCCAGGACAATGATGCAAAAAGAACGTCACTGCCTCTCCAAGCAGGCATATCTCTGCTGTGATTCCAAGTCTAGCAGAGGCCGCCATGCTCTGACATTGCATGGCTAGTCAGGCGGCTTTGAACTGAGCTACAGCAATAGCTGTGGACAGGTTCTTCACAGAAAGGCGGGATGCAAGTTTAGCATCCGGTCCGAAATTGACTGCTGCGGAAACCAATTCGTCCCCAGCAACTCCTGTTTTTGAGGAGTTCCTGAACAACCTGTACATGCTTGACAAGCTTCTGATATTTGCCTTTAAACTCGGGCTTGGTTTTATAGCTGGCCAACCACTCATCGACATGGTCGTTGGTGGCTCCCCTAGGGCGAGAATCCAGCTTCCTTTGAGGATCAATCAGAAGCTTATGCGCCTCGCTCTGTGCATCATTCTGGGCTTCCGGATCAATAACAGGCATCTGGGGCTTTGCCCTCTTGCTGTCTGACTCGGGAGTCTCAGCATCCGAACCAGATTTTTGCGTTTCAAAGGGGACATGACAATGCCGTGCTCAGCCAATTTGGCTTTAGCTTTGGCAAGCTCATCAGAAGTATCGGAGGTCCTAACTGGCGCTTTGGCCAAAATGCACTTCAATAGATCTTGTGCAAGAGGTTCCATAAATCTCATGGCCTCCTTGTGTTTGTCAGGAGGGGCCTCTGTGTGACATGCTTTGGCAGCATCGTCAATGGAAACATTGCTCTCACGAATTTTTTTGAGAAGGGCCGTCATGAGCACCGATTCTGAGCCACTCCGGGCCCAAACGATACTTTGATGACGTCCTTCGGACAAAAGCCGGAAAGAAAAGTCTCCGAGGCCCCGATGTGACAGCTCGTAGGCTCGGATATCCGTGATATCTCGGCCTGCTAGTCCCGATTGCTGGACCATTCAGTTGGCTGTACTTGTCGGTGCAAAACATGGGCTTCTTTGCCGAGGGGCGTTTTGTCATAATGCTGATAATCAGAAGCGAACGAAGAAGGCAAAGTTGGTGTGGTGGTAGTGGTAGTCTTCCAATCAGAGTCGGAATGTTTTGACTGCCACGTACCGTCGGACCAATCGCTACTTTACCATTGATTTCGATTCCCCCAACTGCTGCTTGACCCACTGGATTGCGAATCCCCAATTGGCGATAGCTTGTGAGATGGGTCAGGATTGCGGGCACTGCGAAAAGCTGAAAAATTGCGTCCAGAGAGGAATCAGGCGAATAGACTGACGACTAAAACAGAGCCGGGGCCTAACTGGTCTCAAGGCTGTCAGAAGGTGCGTCAAATGATGCTCAGTCCCGTCGAATGCTAGGCGATCAGGCCTATCGCGGAAGCAAGAACATGATTACCCCGGAGAGTATTTACTGAAGCGAGACCACAAGGTCTGGGTTTGAGATCAAGCCGATCAGGGCTTGGACCGATCAGGGCCCTTCACTGTAGCTAGGCCGATCAGGGCCATGCAGTAGGCGATCCTACTGTAGACGACACGATCGACGAAAGCCGTCTAGAGCACACTCGTGCAATCCTCCCTCTGCACTAACTCGGATCACATGATATTCAGTCTTTCCAAGACAGAGGACTAGGACTTTGAGAGGATTATGGCTTGGCCTCTTGCCATCTCCGGAAACATAAAACTCTGCAGGTACGTGGTTCTGGCGTCCCAGAACCATATCAGCACACTCTGAAGAGCCTCTTTGTTGGATGCCCACTCTTCAGGTGTGGGGCATCCCCCTGCGAAAGATTACACTGTGCAAAGACCTTGGGAAACAGGTGTTCCACACACACACACTCGAACACACACACACACACACACACACTCGAACACAGACACTCGAACACACACACTCAAACACAGAGACTCGAACACACAGACTCGAACACACACACACACACACACACGAACGAACACACACACACGAACACACACACTCGAACACACACACTCGAACACACACACTCGAACACACACACACACACACACACACTCGAACACACACACACACA
>BGNK01005589.1:17433-36167 GCA_003297005.1 Symbiodinium sp. clade A Y106
CACACACACACACACGCACACACACGCACACACACGCACACACACGCACACACACGCACACACACACACACACACACTCGAACACACACACTCGAACACACACACTCGAACACACACACACACACACACACACACACACACACACACTCGAACACACACACACACACACACACACTTGGATACTCTCTCTCGGAGGAGTAGCTAGCTGTTTGTTACATTCTTATGGGGTTTTCGGCTTGGCCCCTCGCCACTTCACTTGCAGAAACACTTCTGCAGGCAGCAGAACTGTGGACCCCCTGCACTTTGTTGGACATGAAACTCTTTGCTATCAGAGGGTCACACACACAGCTACTCCCCGTTTGGAGAGTAGACTGCAAGTTAGTCGACAATCTCTAAGTCGAAAAGTGTTATGGCCAATAAGTTTGGCAACGTGCATGAATTTTTTTTTGCTGATGGCTTTCACGGAGTACGGCTCCGTTGTCTTTTCTTTGGAGACTCTGAAAGAACAGCTGAACTCTGCGCCTCAGATGAAGGTGGAGCAGTAGTTGTGGAAGCTTGGCTCCACATCTTGTCGGCATCCAGGCGATCTTTGATCCACTGAGGTGTTGCAGGGAACCAGGTCTTCCACCAATTGTGTTGACCATCAGCTGCTACTGTCTTGGACCAGTAGTATCGCCATGAAATTTGCGGCGACCGGGATCTACTTCNAGCTGCTACTGTCTTGGACCAGTAGTATCGCCATGAAATTTGCGGCGACCGGGATCTACTTCGGTCCGACATGATGAGTCGTCGCTGAAAGCCGATAGCTGTGACGACAACATGAAAAACGAAAAGGGCAGCTGACGACTGTACAGAAAAGAAACCAATGTTTTCTGACTTCGCACGCTTCAGATTGAGGACGAAGCTGACTGGGTGAAACCAAATTCATCCACCAAAAGCTTTAAAGGGCAAAGATGTCGACGAACATAGTGGCATGGACAGCGAAGGCCACTACGAACCATCATCTTAGCCACGCCACGACCCTCATATTTGACAGAGTTCACCGGGGTCGCGGGGCTGTCTGCTTTGCTTTTGCAAAGAAGGTCAAAAACTGGATCATCGAAATCGGCCGCAGTCTGCGTTGGTTGCTAGAAGTCGTTGTTGACTTCTTTTTCTTCTTCTTCTTCTTCTTTTTGGATTTCTTGGACCCAACGTCCTTTGAACGGTTTTTGTCGTGCTTGGGAGAAATCGTCTCAGAAGGAGGGTCAAAAGCCACATGCCACGATGAAGTGGAAGAAGCCGGCGACCCAGCAGCCAAGGGAGCTGGTTGATTGTCCATGGCTGCAGCACGAAAGCAAATTGGCTTGAACAGTACACGCAGAGAGAAAAGTATATACATTTACTGTAACAAGCTCGAAAAAAGATTACTGCCAGCAGCGGAAGGGATTCATTTGTCTCGAAAAAAGCACTCCCGTCCACATGCAATTTATTAATTAAATAAGAACTTGGCATGCCTTTTTTAAGGTGCGCGCCATCCACCCCAGGCTTCTGTGTCCTGGATAGCCCTCTGGCTAATCTTGTCGGCGATAGTATTCAGCATGGATCGAGCCGGGAAGTCGGCCGAATCTTGATCGGCAACTAAAAATGTAGTCGATCCGGGCAGCTGATTCTCTAATCGCCCATCTTTTGTCTTTTGAAACAGAGTGTACGGCCTGATGCAGCCGGCACATAGTGACATAGAGTTTTCTAAGACAGTGTTGGCGGAGGGGCTTTTTGCGAAATTTCCGCCCATATAGCCACCAAACACAATGCCGGAGCTGTTTTTTGTGCTCCAGTTCAGATTGGCAGCCCATTCAATGAAATTATCGGTCCACCCAATGTTGGTGTGGCAACGACCGAAAAAGACATTGACTCTTGATCAGGCCTTAGGCCAAGAGTCCAGGCAGCTGTGCGAATGACTCGCCCAGACGCCAAAATGCCAACTGATCCGGGTACGTCTGAACAATGGGCCCAAGCANCCAAGCAATATGGGCTTGTCCCGGAGGTTCCGGCCCAGGAAAGGACTGGACCTCAAAGAAGTACAGTTTGCTGTTGCATCCTGGTACTTCATAGCTTTTCGCCCCTGGCTTGAAATGATACGCGGACTTTTGCAGAAATTCAAGCCTTGGCAAAAGTGCGGAAAACTCCACTGTTCATGGATTCCGGCCGTGGAGCTTCTTCAAAAAGAGTCAAAAGCTCAAGGCAGACGTCATCAATCTCACTGTGTGAGATTGTTGACCATGGCCTGCAGTAGGCCAACACAGCTCTTTTCCGATCGCGAATTTCTCGCATTTCGGAGTGTTTGAAGATGAGCCAAGAATCCGGAAAAGGATTGCTGCGATAGTGCAACACGAAAAGCACATATGCGAGAAAAGGCGTGAGAGGGTCGGAGGTATCGAAAGTCTCAGTGCTCTCAGCCATACCAATTTGTTGGAGTAATTCTGCTCCGGTGGCTTGGTAGGCATCGACGAAAAGTCGCTCAAGATCCACCTCAGTAGGTTGATCGGTGGAAGACTGAGCATTCGTTTTTCGAAGCTCTTCGTCCAGCATTTCATCAGCTGATTTTTCCACAACTGGAGGTTGATCTGTAGATGCTCTTCCAGGCTCCTGTTTTTTCTCCCGCTTCCTGGGTGCAGCCTTTGGCTCACGATCAGGAGGATTGTAGGGAGGAGTTACTGGAGCAGCATTGTGCTGAGCATTAAAAGTCGAGGCCGGATTTTTCTTCGGTTGTTTCTCCTTTTCGGGAGCATTAAAAGTTGACGCCGGATTTTTCTTCGGCTGTTTTTCCTTTTCGGGGGCAGAACTATCCCTTGCTTAGGCTCAGAAAGAAAACCTGGAGGAGGAACCACTGGTCGAGGTGGTTGCGGTCTCCATGATCCAGGCGGGCCCCATGCTGACCATGTCTAGTCGCAACGCCATCGTTGCACAAGCAATACAGACGCTACGGGAGCCCTACAAAGCTGACTTCTTGCAGTACGCGGACCGGCTCTCCGCCTCCATCGGGGACACCGTCTACGTCAACTTCCCGCCGCCGCCACGTATTATNCAAGCAATACAGACGCTACGGGAGCCCTACAAAGCTGACTTCTTGCAGTACGCGGACCGGCTCTCCGCCTCCATCGGGGACACCGTCTACGTCAACTTCCCGCCGCCGCCACGTATTATTGGCCACGCCAGCCCTGCTGAGATTTGTGCTATCAACTATTTAGCCACCGGCCGTGGCACTCTGTGGACTGCTATTCGCGAAACCATTGCCCTCCTGGAGTTTGCCTCTGACTCGCGGCCGTGTGCAAATGGCATGACGTACACCCTTGGTGCATACCACAAAGGCGGCATCCTCGGACTCAGCAAGGAAACGGCGGCCCACCCGGCTACTTGTCGGCTGCTGAACATGGCTGTAGTTGCAGTGGAGCGCGGCCACGTATGGACCACCCTGGCCATCAACGTGGACAATATGACGTCAGTACACCAAGACCGCCAGAACAGCTTCCACCCGAGCCTCCTAATTGGCGTCTCACACCACGAAGCTGGCGAGCTGGCGCTGCTACCACGAGGCCCCCGACGGCAGCTTACTTGCAGGGCACACGTACCCCACCAGCGCGGCTGGTGTGCTCTTCAGTGGCAAGGACTTGCCGCGCGCCACATGCGCCTGGCAGGGAGGCTGTCGAGTTGTAATGATCGCCTACAGATTCCATGCGCAGGCCAAGGATCAGCTTCCATCCCAAGATTGGCTTTTTGCTACCATGAGTGGCGATCAAGGCTGATAAAAATGCTGGCTGCCTTCACCGTAGTGAAGTTGCACGATCTTGCGTTGGGGAAGCGCATCCGCCGGAACAGCAAAAATGGGCACCCTCACATTCACGCTTTATGGTGCAGTAGCGGCTGCAGTAGCGGCACCGTGAGAGCGCACGGCCATCTGATGGCTTGCACACCTCCCTCCCGCATTGCTGCCCCCAGGTTCCAGCCATTGCTCGGCACACCTGGCCGCGTGGCCCTAAGCACCCTCCTAGTCTGGGTTACTATGGCTCGGACGCCTGGAACTCCCTGTGCTCAGGCTTACATGTCGGCTCCTTGGGGGGGCCTGCTGCCCCCAATGCTTGGAACACTGTACAGACGCAGCTTCGTTGCTGTCGCACGCCGGCCTGCCATGTAAGGTACCCTGACAATGGACATCATCATTGCTGCAGTAAATGCCGCTTAGGTGGAGGAAGAGGCAGACACTCCCGCCGATGCCGCCAAGTGCAACGGGACCTCGTGCAGCATCCGCCGACACTGGGAACCTTTCCCCCTTCGATGACTCCGACGACCTCCATGACGGCGGCCCCATCTATGGCATTGACGGCGCCGGCTGCCAACATGGCGATGTCTTCTACGACACCGAGTGCCACCGCTAACCTGGCCACCGAGGACTCCTGGCGTACGGCTCATAACCACCGCTAGAATCGTGGCCAAAGGCCACAAGAGGGCAACACGCCGGCTCCGCTTGCGTGTCAGCCTCCGCTGGGACCGGCCACCCCCACCACTACGGCCTCTACCTCGCCGCCGACGGCTCCCACGTCATGTGGTATGGTTTTGACTGTCACTGTTGCAGCGGCACCGGCTGCCCCAGCCTTCTCCTTAAACTCGCTGGACGATGATGCGTTAGCAGGCTATCACATGACCCAGGACGTCGCAGTGGTGGACCTTACGGCGGACGATGACGGTGACACCACTCCGCCTCCTGAACATGGTACAACAAGCCCTCTCTTCACATTGGACTAAAGGGGATTTTTGAGCGCTTGTACAGAAGGGCTGCCTCCCACTTTTGCGAGTTTTCCAGATTTGTCTTGATGTGATCTTTCATAACTAGTAGGCGTACGTGCCATGACGTGGCTGCCCTACGGGGCGCACGTCTATATGCAGATGTGCAAAGCACAGCGCCTCGCGCCGGGCCATTCATCTTTGAGCCTGTCTGCCTTGAGCCGCGCAAGGCGTTTCTGCTTGAGACGCTGCGTTCCAGAGAGAGAGAGATCCAGGCGGGCCCGAGAGGTTCGGGTTTCTGGGTGGCCCATTTCCAGCGAACCATACACCCGGAGGTCAATCAGAATCCGGGTACCATCGGGTTGGTGAACGACCCGCAGGTGCCGATTTTGCACGTGGCGGTGGTTCACCTCGATGGGGTGTATCAGATCGAGGCGGTGGATGCTGTACAAAAGGAGGTGGAGAGCCTCGAACAGGTGTAGCATCCGGGGCCGCAGCTGGAGCAGCAGTTGGCGCTGGAGGCCTCTGCCTCGGCACAACAGCAGGAGGCGGAATCTCCCTTCTTTGAGGGTCATTCCGGCTGCGAGATCGATGCCGATGATGTCGTCGGTGTCTGTGATGCCGGCGGGGGGAATTCTCCTCAGATCTCGCCCTTATGGCCCTGGGTCTCGAGGGTGGTGATGTTATGTTCACGCCCTCGGAGGGGGTCCCGGCATAGAAATTGAAGACATACGACATTGCTGCCTAGCTGAGAGCCACCTCAGTCTGTAAGCAAGAAATCCAACTATGTACACAATGATATAAGTCGTGTATTGCAGATTCCTGCAATGCTGTTGCATCAAACAAAAATTGATGATTCTTTTCTTTTCCAGCTACGGCGACGTCCTTTGTCGGAGAAAAGAAGAGGCAGCATTCTTCAAAAGTTGAACGCCATACCCGTAGGTCGTGTACGATCTGACCAAAGTCTGTACATCAGCTTCTGCTTGTTGAAATGGAAAAGCGATACGGCTGGCCAGACAAATTCTCGCATAAGCAACTGAAACCTTATGCGAGTCAGTGCCTGCTGTGCGAAAAGGTCGAAACTGATGTCGGGCGGTGGGTTGTCTGTACTCGAGACGTCGAGTTCGGGGATTTAAAGTTGTCCCCAGAAACTCTCCGTCGGTCACTCCCTCGAGTTCCACTGGTAGAGCACCAAGCGATTGTCTACATAACGAGTGATGTAGACCTGTGATCGCAACGCTTCCAAGGCATTGCGATATGAGTCGTACCATTGCTGTTCCTTGTACGAAACCGCAATGTTGGCGAGGAAAGGGGAAATCTGATTACCAATGGCCGAGCCTCTGGTCTGCTTGAAAATTCTTCCCATCTGAGTGAAAAACGACGTCTCCAGTGATAATTGACAGATGCGAGAAAGATCCTTCAAAAAGNGGGGAAATCTGATTACCAATGGCCGAGCCTCTGGTCTGCTTGAAAATTCTTCCCATCTGAGTGAAAAACGACGTCTCCAGTGATAATTGACAGATGCGAGAAAGATCCTTCAAAAAGATGTGCCCGTCTTCGATTTGTGGGCTTGTAGCTGAATTGAAATACTCGAAGCTTCGGTTCAGATGCACCAAGCTGTACAGTGAACTTGATCTTGTTGAATTCTGTTGCCTGAGTATTGGCGTAGGAATCGATTAATTGATTCACAGCCGTCATGATTTGATCTGTGGGAAGACTTGTGAAAAAACCCACAAGATCTTGATTGAACTCCTTGAGTTCAATGTCCTCATCAACTGTAGAGAGGTAGTGGTGCAGTCCCTGGAAGATTTCAGGAAGGGACTGGTGGCCGTAGCTGTTGGGAAAAACCACTGGTAANGAAGGATTTGTAGGAAATGATTGGCCGAGCTTTCAAGAACTGCTTCTTTTGCTTAAGAAGCAGATAGGAGCAGGGCAGCTTCGCTGTTTCCTGTACTCCCCACTGATACGGTTTTAGCCACGGCTTCCTTGCCAATGTGGCAAGTAAAACCTGAGCTTGATTGGGACTTCTTCGTCGCCGAAGGTGCTCTTCAAAATCTTCCAGTATAACAAGGGGCAGAAGATGTGCAGATGGTTCGGAGCATGATCCCGACCTTGCACAACATATCCGGCGATAACAGACTTGATGTACTTGATGTCATCGAAAGAAAGAGGTGTGCGACTGGAAATAGTATGTTGTGACCATTGGCTGCGAATGAACGTCTCCCAGTCCTGGTAGGTCACATTCGGAACGAAATGGCGTTGTGCCCATCGTTGAACTTCCGCCCATGTTTCAGCGATGTACGAAGAAAGAGCAGGGTACACCTGTGTCTTAGCACTGGTTCCCAGAAAAAACCGAAGTCTTTTAGAAACATTCAAAGCATCTANCCATCGTTGAACTTCCGCCCATGTTTCAGCGATGTACGAAGAAAGAGCAGGGTACACCTGTGTCTTAGCACTGGTTCCCAGAAAAAACCGAAGTCTTTTAGAAACATTCAAAGCATCTAATGGCGAAGCGACGTGCCATTGACCATCATCAGGATGGTCAACTCCTCCAATGTTAGGATGCTGTTGTCGGAACAGCGAGCAGTTACATGGAGGCGGTGTGTCCCAAGAGAACTGAGCCATCATTGCATGATGGTTCGTCAGTATAGTGCCCATCGAAGAGTGGGCCGCCTAGACGACATGGCAAGGACAAGGAGGCAGGTGAAACGGAACAAGAAAATCTTTAACAGGGATGATTTTGCTTGTAAGCCACTGCTTGGCGGCGTTCCGGAAATCGTTGTGAGACAAGAGAGGTATCTTGATGAGTCTTGCTTTCGGTGGGGCAAGACCTCCTTTGAAAGTAAGAATTCGAGACAAGATGCTTTGCACCAAGCTTTTGGGAGGCTCCTCCAGATTGTTTGACAGCCGGAGAAGTGCGTAGATGTGTGGTAGGGAGTACGNCTTTGAAAGTAAGAATTCGAGACAAGATGCTTTGCACCAAGCTTTTGGGAGGCTCCTCCAGATTGTTTGACAGCCGGAGAAGTGCGTAGATGTGTGGTAGGGAGTACGAGCATGATCGAGGTCTTCGCTGCATATTAAAACAAGCGAGGGGCTTCTCTGCAAGTATCGTTAAAATCATCCACGATGAGTGCACTTCTTGCTTTTCCGTGCTGTACAAGGACAATGCTCCCATCTTGTGCAATCTAGCACGGAGCTTCCGGTGAAGTCTGTNCTGTAAGATGAGGCAATCTGTCGAACAGACCGAGAATAGTCCGGTCCCAACTTGGTGATCCTTTTTTTCAGGATAAAAGGATAGTTCAAAGTTGGATTCCACTTCTGGATCAGAGTGGAATCCAGAGTTCGAATTTGTCTAGATGTGCTCATGGTAGCCACCGGTGTGGCTATCAGTGATCCTAGACAACGGTGGGACACTTGCCAATGGAGCATGAGCTCAGCATGGACGGGCTTAAAATCCAGCAATTGCCGAAGCTTGCGAAGTCGAGAATCCTGTCTTTTCTGTACAGAAACCGTTGTGGACCCAACATAAAAGTCCGGTCCAATCCGAAACATAGGCTCAATTTGAGCCGATGTTATGATATATACAGCGAAAGGTTGTTCAAAAAGGCTGGCGAGATACTTGGCTGAAACNGATGTTATGATATATACAGCGAAAGGTTGTTCAAAAAGGCTGGCGAGATACTTGGCTGAAACAAATTTCCGGTCACGGAATTCTTGAAATCCTTGAAATCTTTTGCACCAGCGAGCCAGTTTGCCCGTGCCTGTTTAGCGAAGCAAGAGAACCAAAACCGAAAACGCGCACAAGACACGAAACCCAAAACGCCAAGGCATGAACTCTGGCTCGGTTATGGCTGCCTGCAGGCAGGTCTTTGACACTGCGAAAATGGTTTGCAGTGTCTGTCGGCATTCAGCGTCCAATGCCAGATCAATATTTTGATCTTCGAGTCAAGAGGCCAAGGCACAAGCTGCCAAGACGATTTTCAAAAGATCGGGTTCTTTAGCTCCCGTTAGAAGCCTTACTGGAAAACCGAAATCAGCGGCTCGTTGAGGCAACGTCTCGCGTTCATCCTCAGAAAGTGATTTAACTGTAGCTGAAGCTGTTTTGCAGCTTTGGACCAGCTCTTCCTTGAGCTTGGGATCCAGGTTTCCACTTCGATGTGGACTGAGGAACAGCAGAAACCGGAGCTTGGCTCTCAAGAACCTTGCTGGATTCGAAATTGGGATCAAAAGCCTTCTGAAGAAGCGTCTGAGCAGGTTTCACCGGCTTTTGAGACGCNAAACGCCGTTTTTTGTTATCCGGCGTGGGATCTTCAATAGAAGGTCGTTTTGACGGCGGCTTAACAGATGAGCTTGTTGGGGCACTTTTCTGTGCCTGAACTAATTGATGCTCGAGCTCTCGGATGCGTTCCTGCGCGTCAACCGACTCCTGTTGCTGGAACGGCTTACACTGATTGTAGATGAATTCACAAAAGTGCTTCATCTTGGCACTCTTTTGTGCCGATTCGTTTAAGGATGAATCAGCTGTGATACCTTGTTGATCGCAATATACCTCAGCAAATTGGTCCAGGTCAGCTTTGCTTTCCCGGAACTNGTGCTTCATCTTGGCACTCTTTTGTGCCGATTCGTTTAAGGATGAATCAGCTGTGATACCTTGTTGATCGCAATATACCTCAGCAAATTGGTCCAGGTCAGCTTTGCTTTCCCGGAACTGTTGCATGAGAAACGACATGAATGTGGCTTCCTTGATGGAGCGAGCAAAAAGTATGTTAGCATATCGTCCTTGGGCGAATGAGCGAAGAGCAAAGTTGTTCCAACCTTGCCAGCATAACTCATGAAGTTTAATGGAAGTGATGTCCCGGCCCGCCAATTGGTGCTTTTGAGCCCAGCTTGACGCCTGTACTAGACGAGGGAACTGCAAGCCGCAAGCCGTAAACTTCATTTGTGTCGTAAAAGTTACGATCACTGTGAAAGGCTTTGGGAAGATTGTTATCATGTTTATCGGAGGGTCCATGGACTTCCGAAGTCCTTAGGTTTGGGCCAACTGGGAGGCGTGGCAGGGCTGGCGGCAGTTTGTTGCCCCCAGGTGCCTTGCTTCCATGCATCCCATTCTTCCTGAGTCCAGGACATCAGGCTAGAACCGATNGTTTGTTGCCCCCAGGTGCCTTGCTTCCATGCATCCCATTCTTCCTGAGTCCAGGACATCAGGCTAGAACCGATGTAGGATCTCCGGAACGACAAAAAGGTTGTCACGGATATGCGATCGCAGCACACCAATCGATGCTGGAGCATTCAGGAATCAACCAAGGAATCAATCAAGGAATCAATCAAGGAATCAATCAAGGAGTCAATCAAGGAATCAATCAAGGAATCAATCCAGAAAGTTGAATCAAGTTTGTCAGGAATCAATCAAGACTGGAATCAGTTGAGAACGTTGACTGTCTTGATCAAAAACTGTATCAAAAGGAATCAAGCGGCTACGCCCGGCCCTTTGACAGAATGCCGGTCGGATACACACTTGGATACTCTCTCTCGGAGGAGTAGCTAGCTGTTTGTTACATTCTTATGGNGACAGAATGCCGGTCGGATACACACTTGGATACTCTCTCTCGGAGGAGTAGCTAGCTGTTTGTTACATTCTTATGGGGTTTTCGGCTTGGCCCCTCGCCACTTCACTTGCAGAAACACTTGCAGAAACACCTGCAAGTACACAGATTGGCGTCCCAATCTGCTTCACGGAGTATCCACAGCCGTCTTCGTTGGCAGCAGAACTGTGGACTCCCTGCTGCCCCCTGCACTTTGTTGGACAGGAAACTCTTTGCTATCAGAGGGTCACACACACACACGCACACATACACCTGCACCTACACCTACACGTACACATATGCACACACATAGCACAGACACATGTACAGTAAAATGTACATACATACAGACAGACGGACGGACGGACAGGCAGACAGACAAGTTGTTCTAATGACGCGGCACTGTGGAGGCGGTTGCGGCAGTTGCCAGGCTGCGGCGCCAGATCCCGGCGAGAGGGCGCAACGCCACAACAGAAGACATTGCTTGAATAAGGTGTATACATGTACGATATTTGATGCAGAGGCTTCAGGCACTGCGGAAAGGTGGGGTTTTGGATTTCTGATCTGCTGTGCTAACAGGAATACTTCAAGGATGGTTTGGTAGGTGTCGGTGCTAACTTTTCTCGGTGGTTGCGGCACAGGTGAACTATTTGGGGCTCTGCATATATATATATATATAGTATTATCTCTACTGTATCGTTACCAGGATATACTGTCACTCAGGAGTTGAAAACACTTCAAATACTTCTGTCAGCTGAACGGTCGAGGCAACGTGCAGAAAGGCAGGTCCGGGAAGCTCGACAGCATCAAACAATCTTGCTCAAGGGGCCTATATTGAGATCAGACAAGGACTGTACACTGGCTTCGAGTTTAGCAGTTTAGCATGTGCCAGATTTAGGTACTTTGCAACTTACTTATGCAAGTGCTTCACGAATGGAACCATACATCCGCCCTGAACCCCGATCCCAAGCCCCAATATCCCCCACCAAATCACCCAGAACCGGGCTCGAAGTGAGGATTGGTGCTTGGTCTCTCGCGCCAGCATTTAGCGAGCGCCGCAACTCCTCCATGGCTGCCAGCTCTTCCTGCCGTCCAGGTCCGGTGTGGCGGATTTAAGGTATAGGGTTCTGTAGATCCTGAGGCTCACTGAGTCTATGGTGCGACTGTTTGGGATCCAGCGATGATGAGAACCTAGCCTAGACTTTTCAAGCATGAATCACAAGCTCATCAGGTTTCAAATCCGACATCCGACAAGTAATATTAATAAGTGAGTTTCATCCATGCCTTGTTACTAGCCTGTACCACTAGTGCTACTGGAAAGTGTAGCAAATATTGCACAGCAACTCTACAAGAGTAGCACCTGTTGGTCGATAGCACGATTGGGACCAAATCCAACCGAAGATTAATTACCAAAGAAAGCGCGGAAAGCACTTGACGGTTTGACATGTGCGAAGTACTTCAAAGAGGTGTCTTACAGTTCTTGTGAAGTGGGGTGTGTGGCCAAACTCATACGAACTCAAGAAGTCGGCGGCAGCGTGTGGGGAGTCGTTCTTCAATAAGTGGGACTACAAGTCTTCAGCATGAGCAACTTCAGTTTCGATGTCAATGCCACATGCAGGATAATGTGCCGGAGAAAGCTCTAACTGACTGGCGCCAAGAAGAAGGAACTCCTAAGCGAAACCTGATGAAACAGACGTCTGTTGTGCGCACGCCTCCCAAGACCACCCTCACATGTCTAAATAACACTGGCAAACCCATTGTTGCGATTCATTTCGGCTACCATGGTTGTTGCTTTGCCACGAGGCGCTCCTGACGAATTCAATCCAACGGCAGCTTTCACTGTTTAGAGCTTGATGTATAGGCTTTGTGATCTATAAGGCAAGCGCATGTAAGCACAGGGTACACACTGCCTGAAGTGATCCCAGGTTACGAAAAACCCATCTTATCCAAGTGGGCTGATTACCAGCCTGCTCCACCACGGCTTTCGCCCTTTTGACGATTCCGCATCCACTTGCGTCCTTGGAAGGAGAATCCTTCCTACTACCAGTCTAGAATGCGATTTCTTGCTGAATTACGCGAATCTCAGTTCAGGTGCTCGACACCTCCGCTCCTTGTGTTTTGTGTCCTTCAGAAACCACGGCGTCGGCACGTACGTCCTGCTTCTCACTCTCTAGCCGACTCCAGCCTATAGCTCCTCAACCCCGAAAACCATTCAGAATCGCCAACCCTGAACTTCCGAGGGCGTTTACAGGGTCTGAGGACGTTCCGAGCAATCCCAAGTTGAACTCAACAGCCTCCCACCCCGAGCTCTAAAGAATTCATGTAGACCCCATGAAAGATTGATGTGTCTCCTTTATTTGACGCTCAGAGCCTATTGCTAGGTTCGTAAGCACTAAAAGATCGTGAATCTCAACCCATCAGCCAGCCGCATCCTTCAGCCATACAAAACCCTAGTCCGTAACTGTATGTAAACTACTAGACTCAGACTCTGCGCAAGACCTTTTAATCCCTTGACGCCAGACCAAAACTCTTCAACCTCCAAACCCATCAGAACCAAAACTACCCTGAACCCGAGGTGGCCCGAAACCAATCGTAAACTGTCGAAACCATAGAAACCTCTGGTTCAGGCACCCAGGGTTCGGATTGGGGCTCTTCTCAAAGGGATACGGAGATGTTGAAAATTTCTTGTAAACCCGAGCCCTACGGCCCTAAGGCCCACAGCCGAAGCCCTAACACCCAAGACCCCAAGCACAAAAAAAGCGAAGTCCGTTAAGCCATGCCAGGACGCAGGAAACTCGTCCGGACCGATCTTGCTGGCTTCTGCCTTGGCGATCGCCTGGCGGAGGTCCTGGTGGAGGGTGAAGACTCAGCTTTGGGCTTATAGGGCTTTATAACCCTAAAGCCCTGATTCCTAGAACTCCAGACCCCTACACACTAAACACCTAAATCCCACATCCCCAACCTTAAACACCAAAATATAGAGTTCGGGTTTCGGGTGTCGGGTATGGGTTTTTGAATTTTTGCACAGGGTCTCTGGCTGCAGAATGTAGCTATCGCTGTGACGGCCACCTCTACTGCAAAAATGAAGCAGCGCGATCATGACAAGTCCCGAGGCTAGTGTCAACATAACATTGATGCACTCATGGTAGCAAAGTGCCACTCCTTTTTCTGTGGGGCTTTCGCGAGGTTCCCTTGCAAAATAGTTGTTGTAGCCTTTTGGCCTTTCGTCAAAACCCGAACTCAAGGGTCCAAAGGGGAGGGCCTGACATGCCAGCCAGTGCTTCCTTAGCGAGTCGGGCCCTAAATTCCTAAACCCTAAACCCATAAACCCTACACCCCTCAACCCCTAGACCCCGAAGTCTTTTCCTTAAGGAGCCGGGCTCCTTAAGCATCCGGTTCTGCAGCGCCGTCGCCAGGCGTGTCACCGCCGCCTGCTTCTCGATGAGCTCCATGAAGACGTCCTTGACAACATTTTCTTTCATGAAATACATAAAAATGTTACTATGATAAACAATAGTAGTAACGATAATAATACTGATGAGCACCATACCAATACTAATAGCAATAGTACTAGTATTTAATCGTAAAAGTAATAACTAAAATCATACTCATGGTCATAGTAATTAATAGTAATAGCAATAGATATTAAGCAATAGGTAATAGGTAATAGGTTATAAGTAATAGGTGATAAGTTATAGGTAGTAGGTTATAGGTAGTAGTTAATAGGTAATAGTAATAGTAGTAGAAATATCAATCTTTATGAAAAAGCAACAGTAATAGTATTAGCAACAATAATAGTACTAGTACCAGTCATAATGACAGTGATATAGTGATAGTGATGGTGACAGTGATAGTGATAGCGATAATGATAGTCATAGTCATATTCATAGTAACAATAGCAATAATAATTCATATCCGTGAGCTTGAGGCTCTTGAAATGAGGAGGAGACTGGGGAAATGAGGCTTTCTTTAGGGACTAACTGTGGTGCACAGTGACATCTGAGGGCGAGAGTTTGGTTTTGTTTGGCGGGGTCCCGGGGGGGGAGAAGGTCGTGGGTTTGCTTCTGCTGCAACATCCTATACCCCCCTTAGAACCATAACAAAAATAATATTCTCTTGGGTTTTATATGAACAAAAACAAAAAATAATTCCTAAGGAGACCATAGCATCCTCGCTCCTCAGGGAGTCGAAATGCCGCACATCAACAAGATCCTCCCTGCCCTAGTCTGGAGTAGCATCAATTCCAAAGTTTCTACGGCTTGCGGGTGTACACAGAAGCTTGAGAGGTTGGATTGGAGAGCTTCAGTTGATGAGGTCAATCCGCCAACCTTATCGCCGAAATCCTAACCCTGCATTCTGTATAAGCTCCGCTGGTCATTGCACAACCACGGGAGCACACACGTCAATTTTCGGAATGCTTAGTTGCACGAGGGCAGTCAGAAATGACAGACAAGTCTGTGCCTCTCCCCGCAGCAGCAGCATCGAATCCACGTCCGCTCTTTTGGCTTGCTCCAGTGCCATAGACAACTCCTGGCTTGGGTTTCTACGTATTTCAATTTGGAGCTTGGGGCTTGCAGGGTTTAGGCTCCCGCTTCAAGTATTGGTCATCAGGGAACTGAGATCTCTCTTGGGTTCGTCGGGACGACATGCTGAAAGCACAGCGCCTTCAATCGTCGCAGTCTGACCCGACTCGAGCGAACCATCTGCTTCGGAGTGTGTCGAAACTACAGCAGTCCCCATGAACTTCGAAGTACACCCGAAGCCTGCGAAGCCTAGCCCAAAAAAAAGCCTGCCATTGCCAGACACCCCTCAGCCCGAATCTGGAGCCTGTGCCCCAAACCCCCCGGTGCCTCTAAGTCGATCGGAGTTTTGGCGAGTGCACCGCGTAGGAACTGTGCACGGGATTTTGGGCTTAAGTGTGCCGGCATTGCTTCGGGACTTACAGGCTAGATGTTAGCATGCTTGACAAGGCAGGGTTTCATCTGCATTCCTGCACCTGTGAACTCGGCCCCCCCCCCCTCCGAGAGCCCTGCACTTCAACGGGTTGCTTCTCGGGGCTTTCACTTCCACTGGCTTTGGTCAGAGGCAACCTCATGTCTAGAATCGAATGTAAAGACTTCGGGAAAGCCGAGTCGACAAGGCTCATGATTCCCGGACACACTCCCGAGCACTATGAATGATTCCGTTTGCGGGTTTAGGGCTCAGGGAGTTGAGGAATTCAAGGTTGGGTTATTTACGGACCTTCGAGAAATTCGGGAGCCTCTGTTGCGGCGTGTGTGGGAGATGCCGGCTGGTCGCTGAGGTCGACCGAGAAGTTCCTGAAAGACCTGGCATCCAACAGGGTTTTAGGTTACTGCCAAAGCGACGTAGAAATGAATACGCGAAACATAACATCCATACATGAGCCTATGGATGCCTACACGCAGAGACCCTATACACATAGATAGACAGAGACACAGAGGGTGGATAAATAGCAAGCTAGCCAACCAGAAAAATAGATAGATGGATAGATGGACAGCTACATGCTTAAGCACAGGTACTGCATGTCCGAATCAAAAACCATGCAGGAAACACCAAAGAGCCAGGAGCAGACACCAAAGCAACCACATACAAGACGCACATGCCTGCCTGGCCATGAGCACGGAAGTCTGAGGGCTCTGCACTTTCGAGAGTGGTGAAATCATCTCGACTTCCAGCTCCTTTGGACCTTGGAAAAGGCGTGCATCAGAGCTTCCGGGCATGGGCTTGGGATGTTGGGATTTGGCTTCTTGAAGTTTGGGACTGACTGCTGCGTACAACCGCCTGGTCATCATAGAATTGAACACTGCTACTACTCCTTCCGCTGCTGCTGCCGCTGCTGCCGGTGCAATGCCAATACTACGACGAGTGTGAGGCTACAACCCTTTCTCCCACTCTCAGCGCAGGCAGCTGGTGCTCCAGCCGATGCCATGGGGATAATCATCATATTGCCATTGCTGCGGCTGTTACTGTGATGTTGCTAGTTACACATAATTACGATGCAAGAAACAAACACTTCATGAGAACGACACCCATGGAACACTCAATGGAACACCCGCTGCAGCTACATAGCCGAGGCAAGAGACTGCAATGACACACTGCAAGACAAACCCATATTGCCTATTGCCTCAGGGTTCGCTACACACGTGCTTCTGTGGTTTTAAGTAGGGTTCAATGTTCACGTTGAAGGCGAGTTAGGTTGAGATGGGCCCCAAGCCGCACAACATCTTGTATCTCATAACTACTCCAAATCCTAATCTGTAAACTTAGACTTTGACATCCTAAACCGCAACCTGAAAAGCCCTAAACCTCCAACCAACATATGAATCGCGGGCGAGGCTCCTTGTTGGCCCTCCTCCAGCATGTCCAGCTCTCGCGCAAGGGCCTCGGCTGGGTTTAGTTTAGGGGGCTATATCGCGGTTTAGGGTTTAGGCTATATCGGCTTGTTTAGGAAGCGAGACATGTTCTTGCAGCCAAGGCGTCCACACCGGAATAGCTTAGTTGTATGATTCCACGTCTCTGATCATGTCAGCTTAGGGGTTGCATGAAGGTTCAAGGTCGATGAGTTATTGGTGATAGCACCTGCGGCCTTGGCATGCCAACACAGGTTGAAAACTGACCTCAAATTCTGATTGCTAATCATAACGAGAAGCATCTTCAATCCTTCACTCAGATTTGCGGCTTTTTCACTGCTCTGAAACTAATCCAAAGGCTTTTCCGCCTCACCCTCCTCTCAACGCTGCCAGGCCAACCCATGAAATAGCTAGACATGTTCACGCCCCAGTTCACGGA
The DNA here is from genome assembly GCA_003297005.1 of Symbiodinium sp. clade A Y106. Taxonomy (NCBI): domain Eukaryota; class Dinophyceae; order Suessiales; family Symbiodiniaceae; genus Symbiodinium; species Symbiodinium sp. clade A. The sequence goes on from BGNK01005589.1 coordinate 34,584, forward strand.
CTACCGTCCCACCATATCACCGATAACCATTCTTACCACCGCACCTCACCACCATCATACCAACATACCCTTACCACCATCTTACCATCATACCTCATAACCATTCTCCCCAATTATCCTATACCCCGAACATCCAAAAGCCCCAACCAAACAATCTTACCAATTCACCTATCAACCCAAAACCCCAATCACCAAAACCCCTAACCCAAAATCTTACCAAAACCCCCTATCCGCGAACCCGGGCGTGAACCTTATTTAATTTTCATAATTAANCAAAACCCCAATCACCAAAACCCCTAACCCAAAATCTTACCAAAACCCCCTATCCGCGAACCCGGGCGTGAACCTTATTTAATTTTCATAATTAAATATTATGAAAACTAATTCTGTTTATTGTGGATACATATTATAGATATCGCTGTGTTCATTATGAAACTGCTCCATCTGTTTACAGAGTTTATCACCTTTACGTTCCAAATAAAATATCCTATCTCCGTTTTTACTCCTTTTTTTCTTCAATATCTTTATTTCGTCAGCAATAGCTAACATTTCAGCATCTATCTCACATCTCTTACAACCAGCCATCATTGCAATTGTTAAGCAAATGTTATCAGGTAGTGTTTTTGTCGCTTCATACAATACTTTTGAATTATGCTTACACATAAAACATTCTTCATCATCTGACATCACTCTCTAATACTATATGTCCTCTTTTCTTTAAGCCCCTTCTCTCCTAAGTCCGTTCAATTTTCATTCTATCTATTATGACAACTAATCTTCAACCCCGACAGTGCAACCGCAAACCCCCTACCCAAGCGAACCCGGGCGTGAACCTTATTTAATTTTCATTATTAATTATTATGAAAACTAAAACCAAGATTTATCAGAAAGAAAATCTTCATAATGTTCGTTCTTGTAAAACATTTTAAACAGAGCTTTCAACACCTCATAACAACTTGCTAATATCGCATCATTGTTGTTATCTCTATGCCACATTTTAAACTCGTCGTGCGAAGTTCTTCTAAACATCTCTTTGTAAAACTCCTTTATTTCCTTGTGTGTATCTTTATTGTATGTAATGCCCCTTGTGTAAATAATGCGTTCCTTTTTCTCTTTGTCATAGCCAACACATCTAATATTGATATTTGGCACAATTTCCTTCTTGATATACGAATATTTCGGGAAAGGATGTGTTTTTATAAAATAATATAATTGCAGTTCTCGTATGCCTCCGCTATGATANCTTCTTGATATACGAATATTTCGGGAAAGGATGTGTTTTTATAAAATAATATAATTGCAGTTCTCGTATGCCTCCGCTATGATATTCCATATGTTTTGCTTCGTTCTTAATTGCGGTGTATACGTTCAGCTCTAATTATGCAACTGTTATTTTTGTTGTTCTAACTGATGGCGAAGTAGCTCCTTTATCTGGTTCGTTTAGTGACCCCGTTGATGTTAATAGTTTAAGTTCAATAAACAGAGTGATAGGCAATACCACACCTGCTACTGACGCTTACACAAATGTAGCGCCTTACACAACAAACTTTATTGACCTTACGCCTGTTAAGAATGTTTATTTAC
>BGNK01005590.1:2029-31445 GCA_003297005.1 Symbiodinium sp. clade A Y106
GGCTACCCTTTCAAGTGGGCTAAGACCCGAGGGGGGTTTAGAGTGGAGTGGCTAGGGATGGAGACGGAGTACCCCTCCTACAAGCTAGGCCTCTCGCTGAAGCGCGCTACTTGGTTGGTGGAGTGGCTCCGTGGGCTAGCCGAGTCTGGGAAGGCCCTTCGCCCAGGGGCTAGGGAGACTCGGTTTCGCCTCCATTGGTTGGGATCGTGATGTCGAGCATCTGGAATAAGTTCTTTCCAACACTGAAGTGAGTTGAGTGTCTCACGAAAGGCTTCTCTCAGGAGAAGGTATCCATCTGGAGCCTTATTTCATTTCTGAAGGAAGATGCTTTTCTCAGGAGAAGGGACTTCCTCAATATCTTGCCAAAGTGTCATGAGAAACTTATCNGCTTCTCTCAGGAGAAGGTATCCATCTGGAGCCTTATTTCATTTCTGAAGGAAGATGCTTTTCTCAGGAGAAGGGACTTCCTCAATATCTTGCCAAAGTGTCATGAGAAACTTATCTTCAGATAAGATACTCATCCTATGCGACTCTTTCCGCCGCACGCAGCCATTGCTGGCATCATGTGGAGTTATACTTCACATATCTTGTGCAGTATGCTTTCCTTCTGGAGAGGTAACTGACCATGTGGGCATCTTTCAAAACTGAGATTTGAACGAAGATCCGTTTGCGTTTGCGTTATGTCTGCTTCGTAACAGCTGCCTCCAGGTTTGAGAAGTACAGTTCTCTCAAGTCACATTGTAGCTCAATCACTCCGCTCTTAATTCGCTTGGGCGATAACAGGCTATATAGACTGCCGANGTCTGCTTCGTAACAGCTGCCTCCAGGTTTGAGAAGTACAGTTCTCTCAAGTCACATTGTAGCTCAATCACTCCGCTCTTAATTCGCTTGGGCGATAACAGGCTATATAGACTGCCGACACCACGGCTATGCAGTTTACGTGTTCTTAAATTTGTGCCTGGTTGAAACACTGATGTTACACATCCAGGTGCACTCACTGTCTCACGTATCACTTGCATATATCTATGCCTGTTGCTCAAGGTTCTAGCAGAGTACTGACTACAGCTGTGCGCCTGTAGGAAAAGAGACTCCTGTGTGTCTGTGTTCCTGTACNCCCCCCCCGCTTCTTCTAAACTGCAAACTTTGCTGCTTTCTCCCTACTAAAATTAGGGCAGCAAAAGCAACAACAACAACAACAACGACGACAACGACAATAATAACAAGAAGAATAAGAAGAAGAAGAACAACAACAACACCGGCTTAAGAATAACGAGAACAGCAACAACAACAACAACAACCACAACGATAACAACAACAACAACAACAACAGCAGCAGCAGCAGCAGTAATAATAGTAATAAAAAATAACAGTAACAACAAATAACAATAATGCTACAATAGTACATAACCATAAAAACAATAATAAGGCTAACAACAACCGCAAGAAGAATAACAAGAACAATAACAGTAACAACAAGTAACAACAAGAACAACAACAACAGCAGCAACAACAACAACAGCAGCAACAGCAACAGCAACAACAAGAAGACAACAACAACCACAACCAAGGTAACGTCGGTTTTTCTCAGGACAACAACAAGAACAACCAAGGTAGCGTACGTTTTTCGTTAGGAAAACGTGGGAAATGGCACGAAATCCGTCCAAAATGTAAGGAAAACTATCGTTTCCTTAGGAAAACCAAGGTAACGTACGTTTTCCTGAGGCAAATCTAGAGGGAATGGCACCGAATCCATCAAAAATGTGAGGGAATTAGTGTTTCCCTAGGAACAATCCACCCCCCTCCCTCCCTCCGTCCCTGCCCGTCCCCTCAGACCAAGCGAACGCACCAAAACCAAAAAAAAAATCACCAAGCAAAACCCAAAAAATCATCAGATAATTTTGCATCCAAGTAACTGGCGTACACTCTTTCTCAGACAATGGGCTTTTCGGTGCCTGCAGGCTGGGTATTAATAAATTAAGTTGTCCTGGAAGTGGGAAGGACCGTGCTTTTGTGCCTGACCGCCAGTTCTCTGAATGCAGGTGGCGGCCACACTTGCATTCCTGTTGTCGGGTGACCTTCTGGGCTTTGAACATCACACGCTCACGCAAGCGCCGTTTTGTGCTGCTCCGCTTGAAGCCCTCTTGCTGGTCTGCTATCCTGGGGCTCAGCACATTCTTGGCAATGGAATGCGACTGCTAGAGTCTGCTAGAGCTGGAACTCTTTTTTTGCACCTTCCTTTTTTTGCCGTCTTTTGCGTGCCACTGCCAGCCGCCTGCCAGCTGGACATCAAGATCTGCCTCCGGATGGTTTGGAATGATGCAGAGTTTGACCATGTTTGTAATAGCACGCATGTTTTAACTCCGGTGGCATTTTGGGCACTGGCAAGTTTGACGATTTTGTGATGGACCAACACTGAGAAGTTGTCGACCTCGGTACGATTTTGAATGCGCTTAGAAGCTATAGGAAGCCAAGCAAGTAGCGCGCGCCGCTGAGCAGCCCAGCTTCTCGTGCTTGCCAGCAGACAGCACAGTAGCAGAATGAGAAAGGGATGGGTGCGGGGCTCAACCCCGAAAGCCAACTCAAGAAGCGACATCGCGTGTGGAGGGGGGGCGGTGAATGTGAAGCCGCGCAGCCACCCCGAGACAGAACCGACTCCGACCCGACTCGCGAGATCGAGGTCCGGCTGCTGCAGGCGCGCATGGGCGAGGACGTCGACTTCGAGGGCTCGGAGGCGCGCCCGCGCGAGCGAGAAGAGCGAGAAAAGGTCAGTTGAGCCTTTCGGAAGTTTTCTGCTCTCTCCGAAGGTCCAGGAGGAGGCGCGCCCCTTCGCTCTCAGTCTGAGACTTCGCGTCGCTGAGCATCTCCGTCCCCGTGCGCCGCGTGCGCCCGCAGGCCGCGGCGCCTTCTCGCGAGGACTCGGCGGGAAGGCGCGGCTCCTTCAAGAGCCCTCAAACAGCGAATGCGAAAGCGATCTGCAGGAGCCACATGGCCTTCATCAAGATTACAGCCCTCGAGGATGCCTTGCAGCAGCAGGCGACTGCCTGGCTCCGACTCCAATCACGCTGTGACAAATGATATCATGAAATGTCAGGCTTCCTGGCTTCAAGACCTTGAGAGGAAAGACAGGAGCGATGCACTGCCCGATACCCAGCTGTGAACTCTTGTACGCGGGTGACGCAGCTCGTTTGGCTCGCTTGACTCAGCTCAGGCAGCAATTTCAGGCCAGGCTGATGCCCTCATATGCGCTTCAAGCCGCACTGCGAACAGCAGTGAGCGCTTTGCTTCGTCTAAGCCTCTAAGCCAGGTCCTGCTGCGACTTTGCCTTGAGAAGGCCGCGGCTGCAAAGGCTGCACTCGATTCGGCCGCTTGGACGTCAGATTCGCTCGACTCAGTGCCAATTCCCTTTCTTCCCTCCTTTCCTGCTGAACATTGAAAGAAGAGGGAGAGAGGGAGCGAGGGTGTTCACTCTGTCACTGCCGCCTTTCTGAAACCCCAGACAAGACTGAAGAGAGAAGCGAGAAGGAGAGCGAGAGCGGCGGAGCGGCTCGTGCCCTCTCTGAGGTGCCGTCCGATGAGCTGCACGAGTCCTCGCTAGAGCGGCAAAGGGCCGACGTGGCCGAGAACTTCGCGAAGCTCGAGGAGTTGGCAGTTGGCGTTGGCGATTGCCGCATGCTCTTTAAAACGCAAAACAAAAACAAACAAAGGAATTCGGTGCATTCGGTGCTCGAGGAGAGCAAGAAGGAAGCCGCCGAGAAGGAGCTGGAGCAGATGACCCAGGCGGAGTGCAAAGCGCGGTGCCAAAGCGCGGTCGTGAGTGCTGCAGTGCTGCAGTGCTGCAGCGCTGCAGCGCTGCTCGCTCGGATATCCGAAGCTCCAGGAGTTGGCGCGGCTGCGCAGCGAGGCGCCGCCCGCCGCCGGCTCTGGGGGGGAGCGGTCTCCGCGTCGGACGCGTCGCTCGAGAGGTGGACGCCGCGAAGAAGGAGACGGAGCTGCAGCTGGGAAAGGCCGCGGGAAGCGGAAGCGAAGATGGATCCCAGCTGGAGCCCGGTCCTGAGCCCGCCCGGAGCCCGCGGAGCCCGCAGCCTGCGCGCGATCTCCTTCCCCTTAGCCATGCTGGCATGCGGTGCAGCGGTGCGCTGTGCGTCGCGTCGCGGCCGTGTTCTCCCAGGCTGACCCGGGAGCTGAGTCGGACGAAGGAGCTGCTGCAGTTCGGGGCCCAAACTGCCCAGCCAAGAGCGTCGCAAGCGTCGCGGAACGGGACGGGACCCAAACAATGGCCGAGGCAGAAGAGCCGCAGCTTGCAGGAGAAGAGCCAAAGTTTGCGGAGGATGGCCAAGAAAGTCGAGCGCCTGCAGGCGCCCCCCCCCGCGGCCTGCGGCATGCCGTGTGACCGTGTGACTGTGCCACTGTGCTGTGAGATGGATTGCACTTTGCAGACTTTGCATATCTGCACTTTGTCGAGGCTTTGAAGCCAAAGAAGGAGGGCATCGAGGGCGTCTCGGGCGTCTCTGGTTCGGGCGGCTCGGGCGCAGGCTCAGACTCTCCCGACAACGAAGGGGAAGGTTCCGACGAGGAGCTAACGCCGGAGGAGGCCCTGGGAGGAGGCCGGGAAGAGCGGGAGGAGGCTGAGGTGTCCGTTTCCGGCTCGGCGGAAAGCGGCGCGCCGAGCCCTGTTTCGGGCTCCGACTCGCAGTCAGCCGCGGTTGAGAGCGGCCCTTCGGCCACACCTCCGGCAGCGGAGGCGGCGGAGGCGGAGGCGCTGCGAGCAGAGCAAGGCCAGCAAGGCTTGGCTTCGGAAGCCGACGTGGAGAGCGAGGCGAGCGAGGCGTTTCGGAAGCCAATGGAAGGAAGCTGCGACTCTGCCGACTCTTCGGGTCCGTGCTCGGAACAAGGTCGGGCCGCTGATGTCTCGGCGGCACCTTCGGCAGAGCCGATGGAGGCGGAGGCGGAGGCTCAGGAAGCACGCCCAGAGGCTCTCGCGGCGACAGGGGCCAGCCCGCAGGTGCGCGCTGTCACAGTCATTTGCTCTTTGCAGCGCTTCGGCTCTTTCCAGAGGCTTCCAAGAGCCCTCGCCGAGCGGTGTCAGCAGGAGATGAGAGCACTCACAAAGGCCCGAGAACCCCTGAATCCTGTCTGTCCTGTCCTGTCCTGCGCAGGAGTGCAGACCGACCGTGAGACGGAGACGCGTATCTTTGGGGATCTTTGGAACCCCGAAGCGCCGGAAGCGCCGGATCCGGAAACAGCGGATGTCGACCGCGGTGCCCTGGCCCTGACTGAGCCCTTGGAGATGGAAAGCCTAACTGCCTAGGTGGCCTAGGCCTAGCTGCTTTGTTTCTGCGCCGCATCGCAGGTGTTCTGCTCAGAGCCGGGGAAGAAAAAGGGCAAGAACAGAGGCGCAGCGAGTCCGCGAGTCCGGCTTACTTGGACGTGGCTGTCTGGTAATCATTGACTTATGTAGCCTTCCTTGAGCACGCGAGAAGGCCGCCCGTGCCGGCGCCCGTACTTTCCGTGCCTTCCGTGTCCGAGATCAAAGCGACGGCCGACCACAGCCATAAGCTTCGAGGGTGCTGCGCTGACCGTGCCAGGTCTGCCCCAGCTGTGGAGCTTCGCTTCCTCTCCGCACACAGGCGGCGCTGCATAAAGACAAAATCGTCATGACACCATGAAATCACACAATTCAGGCGGATCTTCTGCCAGCAGCACAAGCAGTTGTGGATCCGCAGCAGGCGTGTGATCTTTCGTTAGGGTTTGTGTTGCCGGAAAGCGATGACGATGACACAGGACGATGCCACAGCCAGTGCGCAACAGCAGGCTTGGCACTGGAGCGATGGCCGCAGCGTGCGCAGTGCTTGCGACGATGCAACTTAGGAAGAAGACGCTGAAGGCAGTGGTGAGGAGGCGAAAGTCAGACAGTGCTCCAAAATCCCGCAAGTCCTGTATGTCCTGTCACGTTTGTGATTGCTTGTGCGCCTTCCGTTTCCTCCCACTCTCGGGGATTTCCGATCTGAATCCCATGTTGACATCTGACTGAGCACCCTACTGTAACTGGAAAATTGCAAATATCGCAGGTTATGGAAGCCATGGCTGTGCAACAAGGAAGGACTGATCCAGCTGAAGAGGCTTGGCACTTGTAGTGCACCGTCTTTTGTTCTAGTCATTCTAGTCTGCTTGTTGGCTGCTGCCAGTTGTTGTCAGGGCGTTGCTGAAAGCGCCACTACAGGGCAGGCTGAATTGCATCGCTCATGGAGCCTGTTTGGTCTTGGGCGGCATGAACTTGCTCTCAGGGGGATCTATCCGCAGANTCTATCCGCAGATTTGCGAACAGCTGTGGATCCGCAGCAGGTGTTTGATCAGCTGTTGATGCCTGAGGGTTTGCATTGCTGAGAAGCGATGACGATGACACAGGACAATGCCACAGCCAGTGCGCAACAGCAGGCTTGGCACTGGAGCGATGGCCGCAGCGTGCGCAGTGCTTGCGACGATGCATCTTAGGAAGAAGATGCTGAAGGCAGTGGTGAGGAGGCGAAAGTCAGACAGTGCTCCAAAATCCCGCAAGTCCTGTATGTCTTGTCACGTTTGTGATTGCTTGTGCGCCTTCCGTTTCCTCCCACTCTCGGGGATTTCCGATCNGTCCTGTATGTCTTGTCACGTTTGTGATTGCTTGTGCGCCTTCCGTTTCCTCCCACTCTCGGGGATTTCCGATCTGAATCCCATGTTGACATCTGACTGAGCACCCTACTGTAACTGGATTGTCGCAGGTTATGGAAGCCATGGCTGCGCAGCAAGGAAGGACTGATCCAGCTGAAGAGGCTTGGCACTTGTAGTGCACCGTCTTTTGTTCTAGTCATTTCTAGTCTGCTTTCTGGCTGCTGTCAGTTGTTGTCAGGGCGTTGATGAAAGCGCCACTACAGGGCAGGCCGAATTGCATCGCTCCATCTGTTTGGTCTTGGGCGGCATGAACTTGAACTTGCTCTCAGGGGGATCTATCCGCAGATTTGCGAACAGCTGCGGATCCGCAGAAGGCGTTTGATCTGCCGTTGAAGTATGAGTGTTTGCATTGCTGAGAAACGACGACGATTTCACAGGGCGACGTCATAACCACTTCGCAACAGCAGGCACTGGAGCGATGGCCGTAGTGTGCACAGTGCTTGCGACGATTCAGCTTAGGAAGAAGATGCTGAAGGAAGTGGTGAGGAGGCGAAAGTCAGACAGTGCTCCAAAATCCCGCAAGTCCTGTATGTCTTGTCACGTTTGTGATTGCTTGTGCGCCTTCCGTTTCCTCCCACTCTCGGGGATTTCCGATCTGAATCCCATGTTGACATCTGACTGAGCACCCTACTGTAACTGGAAAATTGCAAATGTCGCAGGTTATGGAAGCCATGGCTGTGCAGCAAGGAAGGACTGATCCGGCTGAAGAGGCTGGGCACTTGTAGTGCACCGTCTGTTGTTCAAGTCATTCTAGTCTGCTTGCTGGCTGCTGTCAGTTGTTGTCAGGGCGTTGCTGAAAGCGCCCCTACAGGGCAGGCCGAATTGCATCGCTCATGGAGCCTGTTTGGTCTTGGGCGGCATGAACTTGAACTTGCTCTCAGGGGGATCTATCCGCAGATTTGCGAACAGCTGTGGATCCGCAGCAGGCGTTTGATCAGCTGTTGATGCCTGAGGGTTGATGACGATGACCCAGGACGATGCCACAGCCAGTGCGCAACAGCAGGCTTGGCACTGGAGCGATGGCCGCAGCGTGCGCAGTGCTTGCAACGATGCACCTTAGGACGAAAATGCTGAAGGCAGCGGTGAGGAGGCCAAAGTCAGACAGTCCTCCAAAATCCTGCAAGTTGTGTATGTCTTGTCACGTTTGTGCTGCTTGTGCGCCTTGCGTTTCATCCCACTCTCGGGGACTTCCGCTGAGCATGCGAACTGGGACGTTGCGAATGTCGCAGGTGCATATGGAAGCCATGGCTGCGCAGCAAGGAAGGACTGATCCAGCTGAAGAGGCTTGGCACTTGTAGTGCACCGTCTTTTGTTCTAGTCATTTCCAGTCCTCTTGCTGACTGCTGTCAGTTGTTGTCAGGGCGTTGCTGAAAGCGCCACTACTACAGGGCAGGCCGAATTGCATCGCTCATGCAGCCTGATTCGTCTTGGATATGTGGCCAGCTGCGGCATGAACTTGTTCTCAGGGGGATGTATCCGCAGATGCGCAAGCAGCTACTGCTACGGATCCGCAGAAGGCGTTGAAGCCTTTGTTAGGCTTAGAGTCTTAGAGATGGATCAGTCTTGGCGGATACTGATCAGCTGTTGCCTTGAGCCAACACGTCACCACTTTATTTCACTAACATTCCACTCCCATCGACAGCAAGATTTTGAACAACAGCTCAGTGTTTCAGCATTGGTGAATGAATATCCGTTGATGCTGGCTGGCAGGATCATAATCATGTCAGGCCAATCGTGCAGCTAGCTTTTGAAACCTTGTCTCCAACTAGTGTGCGTATGTCGATGATGGTGCTACCAGTAGCGTATTTGTGGACATGATGTTTCTGTTCAGCCTCGTTCCGGTGATCGGTGTGCACTGGGGATGTTTGTAGCCGGAATGCAGTTGGACACGCAGCTTTCATAATGAGCCTCCAGCCTTTCGAATCCAAAGACACCGAGCGCTCGCTAGCGGATTCATGGATCGTAAGTTGCACAAAGCGGAATCGAGAAAGTGTGAAGCCGCGAAAGCATGAGCAGCTTCAATGAGTTATGCTGTTGGAACCTTCAGTATGACCGACTGTGGTGTATAGCAATCTTGACGGTAAGGAAGTGGCACCAGCAGTGTCAAGAAGGATGGAATCAAACAAGACTACGTACGTAACTGTAAAAAAGGTGAAACAGAAGCAGTAGCAAGAGCGAAATTGGTTGAAGTTGCCGAGCCCATGGCCCGTGGCCATGCTTGCACTGATGAAGATAGTCATTCTCCACATCGCAGTTCCGCAATGTCCTAGGCACACCAAGCAGCAGTGATACGAGTGAGAATTATCGTGCTGAAATGAGGAACCTATGCCGATAATCATTGCGTTGCTGCTGCGAACAGTTGTGACGAGCACAATGACGCACGTATTGACGATGGCAGGGGCGGGTTTAGAGGAAACAGCTGTGGGGCTCACCACGCAACTCCTTCACGCAATTAACCGGTTCAGGTTGCAGTCGGGCCTGTGCGTCTTCTTTCCCAGCAGGTGCTCGGTATACCCATTCTTGATGGTTCATCAAAGCAGTAAGTCCTCTGGGCACGGGGGCTTTCGACAATGTTGCAGAGATGAATTCGTGGAGGCACCCAGGAACACCCAACATAGTCCAATCAACCTCTGTTTTGAGGCTCACGCACGAGTATCGCCGAACACCGAATTGCTTCGGAGTGCTGAGCCCCTCATCGTCGGTTCACTTCGGCCCACCCTCTGGGCTCCTGCTTGGGGGGGTGGGGGGGTGGGGTTGCTTTCTTCGTGGTGAGACTGTTGGGGTCAGGGCGCGGGCTGAAGAAGCAGGGAGTGGCGACGCAGGACGCGGAGCCCGCGGAGCCTGGAGGCTTTCTTCCAAGCGCAAAGGCTGCGGAGAGCCGGGCCAGCGAGGCCACGTCCGGGAAGAGAGGAGAGGGAGTGAGGGACCCCCAGTCTTGGTCGTGGATCTGCATTTCTTCCATAAATGCTCCAAGCCGTGGCGCTAGTCTTGGGAGGATACCGACATGCTTTGCGTCGCGTGTTCTAGTCCGGTAGGCAAGTCTTGCGCTAGCCGCTAGGCAAGTCGGGCAAGAGCGCCCGCAGAGCGAAGACAGGACCGGGAGGACCAGGACCAGGAGCTCGCGGAGGCCTGGTTGCCTGGTTTCCTCGGCTCGCGGCTCGCATTTGCTCGGCTTAGGGGCGAAGCGAAGCCCCTCCCACGCGCCTGTGGCCACGCCCGCAACAACGCTTAGCTCTCCGCCTGATGACTAACTGCACTAAATGCCAGAGGCATGGCATTCTTGAGAGCCTTTCGTCAGAGAGGAGGGTTTTTTGTTCTCTACTTTCCGCAGCAAGCAGAAGCAGGAAGAAAGCGACGTCTCTGCCGTCGCGCTTGAGCCGCTTTGCGCTGTGGGAGTCGCTCAGGGCATCGAAGCCCAAGCGCAGGCTCGGAGCGCAGCGGAGCGCTCCGCTGTGTCGGTCACCCTACGCTCGTTTCACTGCGAGGCGGCCCGGGCCGTCCTTGAGCGGAAGAAGGAAACGACGGAGACGGGCTGCCAGGTCGAGGCACCGACGAGGGCAAAGCACGTGGCTTCACGCTTCAGTCTCTCTCGCTCTCTCTCTCTCTCTCTCCAATTCCTGCACAGGTCGAGGTCTCGATGCAGGCGCAGGCCCCGTGGCCCGGTTTCTTCCGGCAGTGGAGCCTTAATCCCACAATTTGCAGGCCTCGCAGACACAGATGGAGCTGAAGGATTCCATGACCCAAACGACGGCGGAGCCGGAGCCCTCCCTTGCCGAGGGCCTCTCAGAGGGCCGAGAGCTCGCGATGCTCGCGTCTTCGACCGCAACGCCCCCGCTGCGGCCTAAGAAGCGGTTGCCAAGTCGCTTGTGGCCGACGAGCGTGCAGCCTGGGTGAATGGAAGGAGTGAGCTGCCACTTAGCCACGGCCTTGGCGTCTCTCCAACGGAGGCAGAGAAGCGGGAAGGAGAGGAAGAAGGGAGAGAGAGAGAGACGGCCAGGCGGCTGTCACGACCGAAGACACCGAGACGGCTCCAGGAGCCAGCAAAGGAACGCGACACAGCGAAGCGGGACCTCCAGCTCCGAGCTCGGAAGCTGGGGAGCTGAGGGAGGCCACTCCTCCCGACACCGCTGCTTTCGTCCCCGTCGACTTCCGGACGACCATGGTCCCAGCCTCAGAAGCCGAGCCCAGAGCGAGTCAGAGAGGCAGGCGGCAGTTGCGGCTTGGACTCTTGGGATTTCTGAGTGCAGCTTGCGGCTGACAGCCAGAAGCGAAGCAGAAGCGCAGAGAAGTCAGCCCATCACCTATGCTTTTCGAAGACTACACTGAGAAAGATCAATGATGTCTGACTATTCACCTTTTCAGATTTCAACTCTCCATTATCGATACATGTTTCTTTAATTATTTATCCTGGGCAAACCTGTTCAATTCTGTGTTTTGTGAAGCGCCTCAGCAGTACAGGAAGCTACTGGTATGCAGTATGCACGACTTGAGCTAGGAATGTGACTCGTCCTTGTCATGATTCATGTGACGCATTCTTGAGCACATTGCATGTTTCACTTGAAGACCGACCCGATTGCAGGGTTCGGGCTCTCGAGATCAGAAGTCGTGAACGTGCCGCTGTGTTTTGATGGCTGCCCAATCCGAGCAACCGAAAGGCGCCGTCGTGGAACGGCGACCCAGCAACCTTCTGCAGATGGTATGTCTTGACCGTTAAAGAGTTTCAAGAGGTTGGTGCAGCAGCTCGTGTCTGGGCCCGGCGAAGTGGCCCTGCAAAGAGCGTGGTGAGACATTTGGACCCAGCTCAGCATTGCAAGGCAGACGGACTTGAGAGGTTGCTAGCTAGTCTTCGAGGCAGCACCCTCTAAACTTTGCCTGTGCCGGATTGCTTCGCTAAGCTTGAACGCTGGAACACTTTGCGCCGGCGAGAACTTGAAACAAACCCGGAGCTTTGGCGAATGCTTCACTGAACTCAAAAAGTCGCTGACAAGATCCAGGGACATGAACAAGGCCCCAACGAGGCAGGCTGTGCACGCCGACTTCGCCACCGCGATCGCCATGCCTGGTGAACAGTCTCGGGTGAGGAGAAAAGTTCCAACCCCGAGAGCTGAACACCAACTGCTCCTCGGCCTTCTTTTTGAGGGTTTTTAGGTTTGTTGGGTCGGCCCAACACCAGATATCCCGACCGGATCTCACCGGACGGCGCCTGAAGAAACAAGTTAAGGTTCCCATAGGCATACAAGCTCAGTGCTCGTGAGGGTAGCGAGACCCAGCCAACAAAGGCGTGTCCTCGGAGTGCCGCGTAGTCAATCTGACCAAGCCGATGCCGTTGCCCTCGCCTGTTTGAAGCGCGAGCGACGGTGGCAAAAGTGTGCGCAGCTTGCGGGTGTTACCCGCTGGCTGGCAAGTCGCAGGCCAAGGGCCATGGAGCTGGAGCTGGGCGATGCTTGCTGTCACATGTTCATGCTTCCAGAGGCGGCCGACAATGGCAAAGGAAAGGCCAAGCCGAGCCACCCGGCCCTTCTTCTATACGGCATCTACATTTTTCAGCCTGCCGAGCGCAACGGCAACATGGAGGCTCCCGTCATTGTGCTCAACAAGCCTCCATGTCCAGTGTTGGTCAGGCGCACATGTGCAGCTTTGCTCGATGCCCGGAGGCTCACAGGGATGGGAGGCACGTTTGAGAAAAGAGCCATGACCGCTTTGATAGGCTTGGATTTGCACATCGACCTGTCAAAGATATGTCCATCTCATGGTAAATTAACCTCCGAGAGCCGTTGTGGCAGGTGTGCCAGCAGTGCAGACGTGACCGCAGGTCGGCCCGGAACTTCTCGCCTCAGGTGCACCTTTTGCCTATAGCTTCAGCTACGTGTGTCAAGACATCCTAGAAGGATTAGTTGTGGCATACGGTGCGGAAGAGCCCATAGACTGGGACGTGAGAACTGCGAGACGAACGAGCCAGCCCAATCGGAAAGGCATTGCACAGTGCGAAGCATCTTCGCTGATTGCACGGGAGCTACCAAATCCTTGAGATTGGTAGCGGAGCTCGATCAACGGGTCTTCGCTGTGGGCATCCTGCGGTGATCTAATTCGACGAAGGCTCCGACACGCCGAAGCTCTTCATTGGCCGGGAGCTCACCGAGATTCGCCACGGCTATGACGCATGAATCCAAGGAGGACCCCACCCGACTCAGATGTGCGTTGGATGGAGATTCAAGTTCATGGATGGACTTCACTCGGCGAGCTCGACTCGCGTTCGACCGCACTCCTCGCCGCAAAAGACACCTCCTTGGCCCTGAGGTTGTGTCTCAATTGACGGGGCGCGCGTGCGCAGGACGTGGATCACGCAAAGCTGGTGAGGAGGGACGGCGTAATCTACTTGTTGCCCTTTCTTCGCGAGCGCCTCGGACGGCTTCGCTTGGAAAACCTGATTCTGAAAATGCGCAGACAGCCTGGGCAGACAATGGCCACAGCAGCATCTTCAGGTAGCGCTGGCCTGAGTCCGCGGAGCCTCTCCGAAGGCTCCTCCTCGAGAGGAAGATGGGGCGACTGGCTCCAGAAGAAGAACCTCTCGAAGCTCAACCAGATGAGGAGACTGTGACCCTTGGACCTGATGAGGGCGAGGAAGATGAGATGACTCCTGCTGAGTCGCCGAGCTGGAAAAAGAAGCGACGGGATCGTTGTGAGTCGGATTCGGACACGTTAGAGGACTTGCAGTTGTGGCAGGAGCAGGAGGAGTATCTTCCTGAAGTTCTTCCTCCTGAGGTCCTGGGCTCGAACGTCCAACTTGACCCACCAGGAGCGGCTTTCCATTTCTGTGCAGGCTGCAACGAGCAACAGTTTGCGCATGGACGATGTGGAGAAGGCTCTTCGCTCCATGGAGGACGAGCTGGTTCATGTGGACCAGAATCGGGCGGGGCCCCGCCGACTGGATGGAAGAGGACAGGCAATGGTCCTTGCCATTGCTGTTAGGCGAGCCCGGTGAGCTGGACGAGATTGCTGATTCGGGCAATGCGATGTTTGTGGGAGGTCGGCTGCCTCTTCAGGTTCACCAGGACCCCGAGCTAGCGTGGTATCGACCTGGTGGTCAGATCCTCGTGACTATGAGGAGCTCGGGATGGGTTTGCGGCATCGGGAGAAGGGGTATGCAGAGCCTGTGATAGTCACTGATGCACCTGCCAAGCGCTTCAAATTTGGCAACGGTGAACTTGCGTATTCCTCTTCTTACATTGTGTTTCCTCCACTTCTACTGGGCATCAAGTCTTTACGAAGGTTGCAGGCTGTATTGGATTTTGATAGAAGCGTGGCTGTCTTTGCTGTTGATAGATCTGAAAGGTGCATGATTGGCTGGCCGAAGGAACCCGCCTTTGATTCTCTTCCGCAACAGATTGTGCAACCGAGTCCTGTGGAGGAAAATTATGTCGAGGCTGCTTTCGTTGTTCAGCGAGTTCCTGAAGAGTCACATGTACATGATCCAGCCCTTTGTCAGTCTGCTGAGCACCTTCATATTTCTGACGATCATGTTCATGTTGAGCATGCGCCCAAGCTGATCCCAGTGCTCCCGAACCTGAAGGCTCCCCTTCGAGTCGCGAGGACACCTTGATGTCTGTGCTGAAGAGTGACTGCCCGAATCACCTCCTCTTCAGAGGCCGAGGGAGCGGGGCGGACCAAGAAGAAGGTGAGCACTGCAGCGCCCTTGCATACTCCGGTCGAGGGGCATCTGCACATGCGCTCACGAGCCAGATCCCGCAACACCATTGCAATCTCCGGTTGCCTTACACGCCGAGACCAGAACCGCACGCCCGCTCCGCAAGGCCAGACCATTGAGCAGTGACGTCAAGGAAGTCCGCCAGGAGATACCGCCAGCCGACGTCAGCTCTGGAGACAGAATCCAGGCTCTCCGCACATCGATGCACGATGCACACAACCTTGAGTCACCCGAAACATGACTTGTACGTTGGGCAAATTTTCTGGTGGCGAGTTGTGGCTGGAGTAGAAGCTCTTGCCGACTCCGAGGGCGAGCACGCCGAGCCTATTGGGGAGACGACTGGCCCGAGGACGGCATCTGCTACGGCGTCTCCTGCGGTGCTAGGGCTGGTGAATACTACCCTAAGGAGATGTTCCATGAAGAAGGTTGACCCAAGTCGCTGAAACAGTGTCACAGAGGTCGGCCCGGCTGGCTGCCGAAGCGGCAGCCCAGCGCCAAACCGAAAAGTTCAACCTGGATCTGAAGGGTGCGCACTCCCGCTACATTCTCAAATGGCACCGGTGTCCAGCACACAGCTCCGCGCCGGACTACATGAGCAGCCTAGTGTGCATCACGCCCACAGTCTGCAGCATCGTCACCTCGTCGCCGCTGCCGAGGCTGGCATTGTCCCGGGTCGGGGCGCGCCGGGGAAACATTTTCCAAGAACTGTTGCCATCCGCGAACAACCGCCATGTCACCCATGGAAAGGTCAGAAGGGTCGTCTCAAGGATTTGGTAGCTCCCGTGCAATCAGCGAAGATGCTTCGCACTGTGCAATCCTTTTCCGATTGGCCTCGCTCGTTCGTCTCGAAGTTCTCACGTCCCAGTCTCTGGCTCTTCCGCGCCGTGTGGCACAACTAATACTTCTAGGATGTCTGCTGGCACACCTGCCACAACGGCCCTCGGAGGTTAATTTACCATGAGATGGACATATCTTTGACATGCCCCCAAAATCTTAACCGTAGAGGGTCGGTCGTTGCGCTATGCCGTGCCGCCCATGTGGCTGTTCAAGGCTCGGCGTTTCTTTGCCGAAAGAAGTGCACCATCTAGCCGAATCCTCCACATGCCTGAAGTGAGGAATTTCTTCAGCACGTTTTGTTTCTGGACTTGTGTCAGTCCATCCGTTAATTGGCGGTCGGAATCCACCCACTGAAGGATAGTGCCCTGCTCCTCAACGTGCTGGGAGAGCGCCTGCATTTCAAGCGCTGTCCTTCATGCTGTAGCCGGAAGAAGCAATGGAGCCCTTGTCAAGTGCATCCCGTGATCAGCACCGCTGGCACTCGCGAGATGGCTGGCACAGTCTGCTTCAGGTTGATCTTCTGGCCCAAGAGCCCGGCCCGCGTCAGCTGGGTGAACATAATCTCCTGCCCCAGGTCCGCCAGTGCCTGGATCTCGGCAGCCAATGAAGACCGTGCTACAGTGCTACACGTTGAAGCCGCCCCTATTTCCACCCAGTGACATTCACCTTGCCGCTGCCATTCTCGACATCCTCAGGCCGCATCAAACCATAGATGTGGCCTCCCGTAGACGAACCATCCGGGCGGTTGGCCACAGCCGCGTTGGACCACCCAACGACGACCATCGTCTCGGGCGGACAACCAAGCTGATGCACATTCACGCTTAAGTGTCGCCCACTTCACGAACTAATTTGTTGGTCATCTCGATGGCCTTGCACTTGCAGTCCTTGGTGGCCAGGAACGATTGCAGGTAGCTAAGCTTGGCCGCATGGTGAGGAGCAGATTGCGTCACACGCCATTGCATGGCGCCATGAATTGCCCGAAGCTGCGACAATTACTCACATCCCGCTCGTGACTCATCTCCGGCCAGCAATATGTCATCGACATGAATACCGAGTACCCCAAGAGTTTCGCAGGATTCTGTGATGAATCGCCAAATTGCATGAATCAGTCTGGCAAACAGTGGCGCCTATAGAGCGAAGGGTGGAGCTCAGGTCGATGCACCACTCCCTGCGCTCTTGAGTTCATATGCACTTCCCAAAGGCTCTAGCATTTGGCCTTGCTGGAGACCAGGCCTCTGCCAACTCAGGCAATGGCCTCGTGTACAAAGGATGAACTCGGTCCTGGGCTTTTGCCTGCAAGAATGCCGTACGAACATCAGCGGCCATCAAGCGCCATCGTTTGGCGAGTTCAACAACAGCATCTTGGAGGTACGAGTCAAAGCAGGACTAGAGGTATCCCGTTCCAGCAATGATGGATCGCTGAAGCCGAGCACGACGATTCGCGCCTTGGCCTTCACTTTGGAAGCATCATCAGTAACCGCTTTGAACGTATATACCCAGCGCATCTCGAGCGCTTCATCGGAGCCGATCTGGACGCTGGCTGCACTCGCGACCTTGCTTCCAACCCAGGAGTTGATCTCGGCCGCCTTGGCTTCCATGGCACGTTTCAGTTGCGCACCCAATTTGTGATACGCAATTTCAACTCCCTTTTGAGTGCTCGTCGCCAGGAATTTGATCAGGTTTTTGACTACGCGCTTCCAGGCTTTAGCATCTGCTGGAACGTCAATGGTCACGGAGGAGGGCATCCTCACCAAGGTGAAGGTCACCTGACCATCAGAGTTCCAGCCTCATTCCTTCTCACGTGCCATGGTCGCTCCTGGCGCTCGTTCTCGGCACGCTGCTCGTGGAATGATCTCGAAGAGGCCGGAAGAGAAGAGAGGGGTTGCCCAGGAGGTAGGTACTGGACGTCATGTAGAAGCCGCTCAATGTCGAGAGGTTCATCGGCTTCCATTTCTTTCATCACCTCCATCTCTGTTTGTCTTGGTGGGACGACTCCCTTGGTCAGGAACCAACTCTTCCTCGGAGTCTAGCTCGGGAATCCTGGCGGGCTTCACAGCTCGATCGGTCTTGGTCAGGTGGCAGAAGTCGAGGTTCTCTCCGGCGCCTGAGCGTAAGTGGCATGAGGAGGCTCCTTGGTCCCGAAAGGCTTGGTCGCTGACGTGGTGAATGCCGTGGCATGGGAGTTGAGGTCACGCCGAGGTCTGCTTCAAGAGCAGGTCGAGAACTCATGGACGGCGCGACTGCGATTCAGAACTCCAACGCCACAGCGATTCAGAACTCCGATGCTACGCGATTCAGAACTGCAATGCCGGAACTCCAACGCCGCAGCGTTTCAAAACTCCAATGCCGCAGCGATTCAGAACTAGTGCCGCAGCGATTCAGAACTTCAATGTCGTGAAGGAAAGAAGCCATGGTGGTTCAGTGGCGCAGCATTGCAGAGAACCTCGTTGCCGACCGAACGGCCCACAGGCAAGAAGTTGGACGAAGTGAAGGCACAGACGCTGAGGATGCATGGGGCCGCAGGTCACTCCAGAATTGAGTCGTTAGCAAGCTTGCGGAAAAGTGTCAGGCAGCGAAGTATCCCGCGGAGTCACTCCTGCTCCCCCTGCATCAACAGAAGAATCTCCTTCACTTTGCGAATACCTGGGCATGGACGTCTTTCAACACGAGTTTGCGAAAGATCGTTCACGAAGAAAAGAGAAGGTGCCAGCCGGTTCTGTGTGGTGAAGCACCTGCAAAATTACCCACAGGGTGGATTGGCGGTGAATCCAGCCCCCATCTGGATGCTTGCCGACAGTGCCCCGCTTTACTTCTCCAGCTCCGAGTTCTCTGACTTTAACAACTTTGTAAAGCAACCCTGGGCCCTTATTTTACTGCGTATCATGATGTTTGTTTCATCCACAACTTGGTGGACATGGCAAGTCAAGACTGATTGGAATAGGCTGTGCCGAGGCTCCCTTAAGGTGTGTGTGAGAAAAGAGACCGTTGGGTAGCGGAGCTCGCCGATCCATTCCTTCGAACAGGGTCCAGATCTTCGCCCTTCACACCGCCTATTCCTCGCCGCGCTGACGTCGTGGCGCCGTGAGAGCGGCCTTTTGAGCCTTGAGCGGCTACGGTATGGCTTTTCCTCCGGTTGCTACTCGAGAAACCCCTCAAGAAGCACAAAGGCCTGGGAGAGCTTTGGCTGGTAGGAGATGAACTAGCCGAAGGCTACAGTTTTTCTCCGGATCCGGGCTAACGGGAACTGTTGCCGCAACGACAAAAAAGCGTGAGCTGCTAGTTTCTGTCTTGAAGGAAAGTCAATGACTTAGTTAGCTGCTACGACGCTGCGACTCTCGGTGGTGGTCTGGAGGTGGCGGGACCGGATGCGCCAGCTAGTGTAGACACGCACACTCTATAATGCTATCTCTGTTGGCGGACGGCTGTCGCCATGGGGTCTAGACAGGCTTGAACCACACACTTTCATCTGCAAGCTTGCCTCGCGACCTCATTGACGAGGACATCATTGGCGGCGCTCGTGATGACAACGCAACTGGTGAGTTCAGAGTATGCAATTGGGATGGACCACAGACACAATCGACCATCGCAGTTGCAACGAAGGCGGCGCGAAGCAGACGAACATTCGATGCCACGCCATGATTTCCGAGCACATATCAGTACCAACATCTGGGCTCTCTTGCTGACCACGATGTATCGATACCTCCCGAGCTTCACTCAAAGCTCGAAGGTTGGGAAATCCCATGCTCATGAAGAGAATTTCTTCGGCACGCACGATGGAAGGTCAAACCTCCATTGCTGATCAACGCATGGAACCCGTCGATGGCGTCTCTGAAGATGCCAATCGCTCTCATGCTCCTGTGCCTACATCCAAAACTAAAGCTTAAAGCTCCTGGTGGGGTTGGCAAAGGAAACGCAAAGGCAGGAGCAAGAACAAAAGAGAGATGGGCGAAAGACTCGACAACGTGACGTCCGGTGCGTACACGCCTACACCAACCCACGGAATTGGGCTAACACCGATTGCGTCAACTGGTGTTCCGCCGCATGCGGTCTGCATCCTCGGTGGCGACTTTGCTTTGAGACAGACGCCTCGGACGCAGGAATCGAGTGTCACATATGTTGAATTGGGTGTCAAATGCTTGATGACAGCCACAAGACACGGCACCCTGGTTATTGCATCAAGCTGGATGCATGATGCATGAAAGGTTTGACCGGACGTGGAAGCATCGTCCTGTTCGCCGTACACTTCTTGTGCATATCACAAGAGCTATGTTTCCACAGCACACGGGTCGACCACGTCAGACGTGTGCCTATTCGACGGGCTGGTAACATCAGCCGTTTGCCACGATTTGCAGTTCCGTTGCGATGCAATCCTTTGCCTCAAAAGCCCTAGCCTATGAGCAACACCAAGATTTGCTCGGCAATACCCATCGCATCAAGCATATCCAGCTCAAGAGATTCAAGAGCCCTTTGCACATTGCGGCAAAACTGGGGCCGCAGCGCCAGGGTTCTTTCTGCATTTACTGACGGGAGCATTTGCAGCATCAACCGTCGTTTACGAGGACCACCGCTTTCGAGCAAAAACATTCCTCAGCTCAAAATTTTTAGAAAGAGCAAGGTGTTATCGCCGAGGTCCCGTCACAAAGGCAACTCTGCCGCTGGGCGGTTGCCCAGGTCTTACGGCCGAGGCCGTATCGTCTAGATGTCATTATTGGCCGAAAACAGAAGACTGATATTTTTGACGTCGGCAACGAACCTGCAACTTATTGGTCGTCCTGCCGACGTTTACAACCGAGGCTCCGTGACCGAGGTCTTGTTGTCGAGGCTTTACAGCGGTAGTCTTGCCGAAGTTCTGTTGCCGAGGTTTTGCTGCAAAACTCTTGTTGCAGAGGAGTCTTATTGCTGGGTCACCGGGTCCTTGAGGTCATACTGCCGAGGTCCTGTTGCTGAGGTTCGACTGCCGAGGTCTTGTTGAGAGGATTTGAGAATGCCAAGCCTATCTTGTTGTATAAATCCAGCAAAATGCTGACCGAGGTCTTATCGCCAAGGTCCCGTCAGGTCTCGCCACCGATGTCTTACTACCGAGGTCCAATTGCCGAGGTCCTGCATGTTTCTTACGAATGTAAACCTGAAAAAACGGCTAGGAATGCCCGGTACACGACGGCAAGAGAGGGACGACAAAGCTGAGCGAGAACCAAAAGCACTTGGACTTGGGGTTTGACTGCGCTGAGGAATCTGCGCATGAGCGACTCCGGCGCTTCTCCCAAAACAGCTCGGGATCCGAGGCCGAGGTGGTGCGGCGGTGCTGTGCTATCGGGGTCTTCCGGCGGCCAGGCGGCACAGGCCCAGGCGGCCGAAGACCGAGGCCGCGAGGGCCTAGGCGAAGAAGGCGATGCAGAGAACAGCAGTGACGGCAGCGACACGAACGAGGACGACGAGGCCCAGGGGCGCTGGCCCGGACACGCAGCAGGGCGTTCCCTGCGCCGTCCTTTGCCGTTTCAGGTTCCCTGGCAGCAAAGCACCGCCACCGCCGAAGCTGGACGGAGGCCATTCTTTCGTCGCTCGTTTCGCACAGAAGAAGCGGAAACTCTCGGGTTTGCAGGCTTAGTGCACCCAAGGCACGTACCAGCTTGGCTGGGGAACGCTTGCACCTTAAGCTCCGCTTGTTGTGCCAGGTGCCAAGCAGCCTGGAAAGGATTGGCCGATTTGCCCCACAAAAGATCCAGCAGCAGTTTCTGGCCTTGAAGGAGCCTCCGTGTTCCCTCGAAGTCGAGACGCCGCAGGCCGGCCGGGGCCATCCGGGGCCGCGGAAAGGAGCCTCAGCATGAGCACAGGCCCAAAACCGAAAGGCACCACATCCAAGTTTCCTTGTCACCTTCGACGCTTCACTCTTGGCTCTTGGCCGATTCCACTTTCAGGCGTCGCCGGATCCGTGCTTCCCTGCGGCTCCTGAAAGCCATGGAGGCAGAGAGCCCGGCCGGAGAGAAGACGTGCCATGCAGCCATGCCCTGTCATGTCGTGTCAGGAGTCAGGGCGGCCAGCAGGCGCGCGCACACGCGCCTGTGTTTAGTTGTGCCGTCCCTCCTAACCCACCGAGAGCTGCATACCAGTTTTCGCTGCCCCTCAGTCTCTATCTATCGCTCTCTCTCTCTCTCTCATTTGTCCCTTTGCATGTCAGAAGACCTGCGCAGGCCAGGCGCTGACCATGTCGAACATCTCCGACATCTTGCGATCCAGGTGCCTGCCCGCCGCCCGCGCGGGCGTGCGTGCGCGCGTATCTTTCCCTTGAAGGGCTCCCTGTTTGACGGTCGGTCACGCGCTTTCCGCTCGGCCGTCCCGGCGGTCCCGGCGGCCCCAGAACGGGTCCGTGGCGGGTCGTCATGGCGCTGGCGGCGCTGGCAGCGGCAGTCGCAGAGCCCATCGGCAGCCAGCGGCTGGTGTGTTGTTTCGGTTTCCCCGAGTGCAACGTCGAGGGGTACCGACGAGCCAATCAGCAAGACGAATCTGACGGAATGAATAAATAGCGAAGGACAACCATCTGCATTGATTCACATCTCTCCTAGCACATGGAACTGGAGGGTGTTCGACCTTGAACATTGCAAGACATGCAAGACTGAAAACCTTGACGTGGTGAAGGCTTGCAGGCTTGCAGACTAAGTGCTAGCATCCTGTCGTTGTCGGTTGATGCTTCTGGTTCAGACCTCTGGGCTCCCGACCTCGTTACGATCGGCTCGCCCTCGCAGGTCCGAGCGGGTGCCGAACCGCTCCGGCTCCGACTCCGAAGCCGACGCTTCCGAGGCCTCTTCGGAGCCGGAGGCGCTCCCGCGAGAAGGGCCGCACTTGCTTTGCCTTCAGCGGAGGGGAGCGGAAAGGCGGAAACGAGCTTGGGCTTAAGCGCGGCTTAACTGCGCTTCCAGCGCGTGAGGTGGCGGAGAAGAGTGCGCAGAGCAGCCTCAACTTGCGGCGCTGGAAGGCCGCTGCGAAGGGCCATGCGGCTGGGGCGGTGGGGCGGTTGGGTGCGGCGGGTGGCCCTCAGGAGCTTCCGGTCGAAATTCTGGAGTGGCTCAAAGTGAGCCTGATGCAGCGAGGGATCTCAGAAAGTCGCAGCCGCTGCGCAGCCTCTCGCCTCTCGCTGCGAGGTCGGAAGAAGCCAGAGTCCACGGAGGCGAGACGAGAGTCTGGGCGGATCAGGGCGCCAGTTCAACAGTAGGACTTTGGGAACAAGAGGAGTGCGCGCTATGCAGGGCAACTGGGACTTAGCAAGATGTCAGAATACAGACAAGACGGTTGAGCTGTTCTGGAGGACAGAGCCGGTCCGTAAATCTGGAGGGACGGCACTGGTTTTGCCCGAGGCAGTGTATCAGTGTAAGATGCAGAAACATGAGGAGAGAAATCAGCTTCAGGATAGCATGAGGTTAGAAGTTAGAATCCTAGCGAACACCTGGAGAAAGTTTGGAACAACTACGGGAATCGTTCATCGTTAAACATTAACCGACAGGAAGGGGGAGTTGATCAAGGTGGACTTCGTTGGAGACATGTTGAAGGGCTTGTTCTTGCAAGAAGAATCAATTGAAAAAATTGGATGCTGCACGATGCAGCCGGTGCAGCGATGCTGCACTCGGTACTCGGCTCGCAGGAGTCTACGAGGTGACGCCTTTGGAGTCCTGGCCAGAGATCGCGGATGAAGCGAGGCCTGTGAGAGAAGAGCGGAGTCCAAAAAAGCGTCTTAGTCTCCTCAGTCGCTTGAAGCCTGTAAAGGCTGCGCCTCGCCGTGCCCCGAGAGCAAGCAAATCTTCGGGGTCCGGTGCGTGGTGCGTTTCGGTGAGGTCTTGGACTTCGAGGAGTTCCTGGGGCCAAAGGGCCTCTGCCGGGCGAAGTTGTCCAAGTACGAGCTCTCCCAGAGGCTCAGGCGCTAGGGCGCTAGGGCTCGACGCCCTCCGCCCCCTCGCCCTCACTTCTCGGCTTTTCTCCAGGGAGCGGCTCCACCACAGCGAGCCACCTGACGGAAGGCGCCGCAGAGGAGTTTGGGGCCACGAGGGGAGAAGTGCCCTAGTCACGTCCTTCACCGAGCCTCGCAAGGAGGCGAATCTTATTCAGGCACACCACTTTTACTCGTGGAGAGCTACCATCGTGACTCCTGAGCCTCCTACGTTTGCACATAAGTACATGTCAAGGTCATGTAGAACGGGGTTGTTTTCCTTCTCGTGGATGAGCACAAGATGAAAAGCTCGCGTGTTCACGAAATGTCGTAGCACCAGCATACTGAGAAAGCTGCGGGGAGATTTTTGGGAAGCTGGAACCCCTCCTCACAGCGCACACCATAACAGTGTCCGCACAGCTGGAAGTGGGGTCTCTGAGAGTTCTTTTGATGATGACTTCACGGCAAAGCCCGTCGACAGATCCTTCACAGCATGATCTTCTTTGCTACCCGCTTTCAAGCATGGCGGCACGGGCATTTCTGGATGTGAAACCTCTGCCACTCAAACCCTTAAACAACACCCGGAACCTTTCGTCACCTTCGTGCTGGTCCTTGCCATGCGAAGTTGTCTACTTGGCTCTGGTGCAAGAAGCATGAAGGCATGTGAAGGCCATGAAACGCAGTGTGGTTTCCCTGATGTCAGTGGCACCTCGTTCCCGTGCAAACTGTTGATACATGCATATCACCAACCCTGCTGGAACGTATTCAGCATGCAGCTCTTCCTTAGTTCTCGCCTTTTCAGCGACGGGTTGCCCAGTCTGGCTTGTTTCCAGCTGTCTTTGCTGCTTCGACAGGACTTGTTTACCTGCGACAGCGCAACTGTCATAGAGGCGTCTTTGAGCCTCGGTTCATCAAGTCCAAGCTGCAGAGCTGCAGATCTCACGCACTGACATCACGAATGGGCCTAGGAGCGCACGCACGCACACACCCACTTGTCTTCGTTAGGCGAAGGCGATTAATCACACTTCTCAAACATCGATATCTGAAGCCCGGCCCCTGATTAGGCGATGGCAGCCAATCAGCTAATCACAATCCTTTAAATTCACTGCCTCATCAGACGACGATCACGCCCCACACTTGGCCATGGCGGATCGACGGTCAGGCGTCTCTCTGCTTCCTCTCACCGTGATCTTATCGAGCTCCGGACGAGGCTTTCTTGTTCGCCTTTGGCCCTGTTCTTGACTATGCTCTCTGCGCCACTTGCTCGTGCAAAGGGCGGATCACATCTTTCAGAGAGCAAACTGCAGGAACTGCACGCAGTTTGCCTCTGTTTAACTGCTTTCATCCCAAGAAGCGGGCGGGGACGCAGAGGGCACGCGGCAGGGCGGCAGTCGCGGTGGTTGGGTTTTGCATCGTTTTGCCTCCAGGAGCCGAAGCCGCCGGAGCTCCGCTTTACGAGTTCCCGCTGAACGCCGCCGCTGTGTTCCGCTGTGCCATGCTGTGCCATGCTGTGCCGCTCAGCTTCAGCTCTTTTTGCGCGTCTGAACAGGCGGAGCCAGTGCCGAGTCCTGAGACAAAACACGCTGAGAGACCTCTTCCACCTCTTCGCCTGAGCTTTGCGGCTTTACGGCTTTGCGGCTTTACGGCTTTGGCTTCAAGCTTCCGAGGCAGATTTCCGCGCGGCTGCGCCAAGCGATGGCTTTGCAGTGGAGCCAAGCACAAGAACGAGACCGAGAGGCGCGCTCGGGGGCCGCCAGGGTGCCAGGGATCCAAAATGCCGAAGTTGCTGGGCTTTACTGCGAAGCAGGGGAGACAAGGACAAGCTCGTGATGCTCACATAAGTTGGCGAGAGGCGCGCCTTGCAAGTTCTTGTGACTTTGTGGTGTCTCGCGCGTTTGCAGCTCGAGGACGGCAGCTGGAAGAGGGCACAGAGGGCACCTCACCGTCCGCATCTCCAAGTCACTTCACATCTCGACTCTCGATACACAAAGCGTTTAACCACTAAGACTTACGCCGTGCTTGCGCAGGTGACACGGAGCCGAGCGGCTTCTCTTTCCGGGAAGGGCGAAGAGACAGCAGAAGAGGTTGGTTGGGCCAGGCCAGGCCACGCGTTAGTCCGTTCGTGCGGCCGTTCGTGCCCGTGGGTTTTGTGGCTTTTGTTGTTGGGGTCACCGGGTCTTGGAGTCTTGTCTTGTCTTCTCCGACGGAGGCCTCCAGGTCGCCGTCGCCGCCAGGGGCCCAGCAGTGCTGGAAGTCAAAGGTGCTTGCAGCGCTGCACCGATGGTCCTGCGTCCGCTCAAACGCTGAGGCGTCTTCACGTCGGGGCCCGGGGCTTCTCACCGAATCGGCGCTTTTCGAGGTCCCCTCTCTCCCCTTCAAGCCGTCCCGGGCCCGGATCCCCTGCCGCGGCAGCCGCCTTTGGGCGGAGGAAGGACCCTCCTCCGTTCCGAGCGCGAGAAAGGGCCCCGCGAGGCGAGGGAGAGCTCCCGAGCTCGAAACCGAGCTCGGAGCTCTTCGCACTCTGGCAGCACAGCACGCTGCCTGCAGTCACTGCAGTCTGTTGTGTTTTCATCTCGTCCGCATCTGAGGCAGCCTTGGCCAGAGCTCTGGAAGGCTCTCGCAGGCACAGCGGCACAGCGGCACGGCACAGCCGCACAGCATTCAGTTCGGGAGCGTCTTTCAGAGCTGTGTTTCACCTGGAGGCGGCAGAAGCGATGGGCTTGGCAGCAGCTGGGTGGACGGAGCTCTCGTCGTGCGAAGTCCCAGCACCAGCTTCAATGGGACCTGTCGCATCCGTCCCATCGCCAGGTGAAACCTCGAGTCCCTCAGAGTCGCCTGAAGGCCGAGCAGGCTTTCGAAAAGACGGTCGAGAGCGGGAGCGACTCAAGCCTCTGCCGGAAGCATAGGGCCATAGGGGAGCAGCAGAGTGGCAGAGCCGCCCGGGGCCGGGAGCGTCGCGTCTCCGAGGGACTTCCACGGTCTTGGCCCGACGACGGGCCGCCCGTCGGTGGGCCTGGAGCGACTGGAGTCCACGTGGCAAGGCGCTGCTCCGTGGAGAGTCGGAGTCGCAGAGCTACTTTGCTACTTTGCTCTCGCTCTGTGAGGTTTTAGCGATCGCAGTTGGCTGCGTCCAAGCCTTGTTTGTCGTTTGTCGGAATGCTCTGGCTTTGCCTCGGGAAGAAGGCCCACCAGCACGTCCTCATGGGCCAGACCTCCATGGAGCAACGCAGCACGGCCTTGTGCCTGCACCGCCGCGTCCAATGGCCAAGCTGCCAAGGCGAGGAAAGCAAAGGAGGGAAAAAAAAGGGGCCAGGGCCCCTAAAGGTGCCGGGGCCCTGGCTCTCTCCTCTCCGAGCTGCCAGGCGACCTGATTTCCAGAAGCGGCTGGGGCCGCCCGAGAAGTTCGATCGAGAGAGCTGGCAGGCAGACGGGGCCCTGTCCAGTTCGGGGGTCGAATCGTCGAATGCACGAGGCCCCCCGCCACAGCGGCCTTGAGAACTACATCGGCTGTGTGGCCTGGAACTATCGGGACATTCAGGCGACTGCAAAGTGCAAAGTCTGCAAAGTCTCACGACACAGCATCGACAGTTTGTGGAGGTGCCAATGCTGAAATCGGACTTTGCGGCCGGAAGCTTGGCGTAGCTTCCATCCACAAGGGAACAGCGGAACAGATGTGACGCGGCAGGCCCAAATGCGAGATGATCAGGTCAGCGATGCCCTGCCTGAAAAGAGTGGCACTCCAGAGACAACAGAGAGAGAGGCGTCCTTGCTGAGATGAGAGGCGCGCAATCGGGACGCCGATGCCCGCGATGCCCGCGTTGCCGCCTGGCAGCGGCACTTCAGGCCGTGGCCTGGGGGCGTTGTGAGCACATGTGAGCACTGCGGCGGCGTTCGCTGCTCTGCTGCGCTGCGCTGCTCTGGTCTGAGGCTCTCAGATCTCAGCGAAAAGAAGCAGAAGACCACTCGGACGACGGCCGCCACGCCCGCCGCGGGCGGCGTGGGCGGAAGCCCTAACAGCGGCCCCGGCTCGCACGGAGTCGCACGGAGTTTGTCGCACCGCTGTCTTTGCTCTTCCCAGCGACCCCAAATCGCTCCGGAGGGTAAAGCGCGCGTCTCCGTCTCCACTCAGAGTGGCTGCTCTGCTCTGAGGTCTTCCAAGCCTCCAGCCGAGTCCGCGACCAGAAAGGCCGCGCTTGGATCGATCCCTGGAAAGGCACGGCAGCGCAAGCGAGCAAGCGGGTCAAAGCGCCGCCCAAGCGCAAGCAGCAAAGTGCCTTAAAGCCTTAAAGTGCCGCACGGCGCCCCGGCCCCCAGTGAGACCCGAGTCTGGAGGCACGCGGTCCCCAGCGAGGAGATCGCGCAATCGGGATGCCGATGGCTTTTGTCGGACTCCAAAAAGTCTCATGTCTTCGATCGCAGGAGCTCCAAGAGAAGGGTTGGACCGCTCGGTGAGAGCGAATCGCATTTGCTACGCCTCAGAGCACTGGCCACGGAAAACTCCGACCGGCCCAAAGGCAAGGGGCGCAGTTTGCGAAGTGGCCGAAAACAAAACGCACCTAAAGGAGGATCCCCACATGTTGCCAACAGGCGTCTGCTTAAGTCATGGCTTTGGGGAAGCAATCGTATGGTGTTTTGCAAGCTGTAGAGTTTGACGTCTGTTACCCGCAGCCACGTCCATGACATTACTATGACTCCTGATAACTTATCATAAGTGTTGCGGGTCCACATCAGAGACAACAAGTTGCCGCAACCTCGAGCAAATGCCAAAGTTTTTATGGTCGCGTACAGCTGGAAGCTGCCACGCGGACTCTGCTAACTGCCACAGGACTTGGCACGCTCAACGGCTCAAACTGTGCTTAGCCTAATAGGGTGTAGGCCAGTGTAGGCTTAATTAACGTCGAAGGTTGAGAGCAAAGGATGCAGCCCACTGTTATTCAGAGCCGGAATCTTACCTCCAAGCCGAAAGTCCACTACCCGCACAAAGCCCTGCGCTGTTCCCGGTCACCCACGGGGGTTTTAAGTGAATTGACATGCTTGGCCCCCCACGGGGGTTTAAGTGAATTGACATGCTTGGCCCCCACGGTGGTTAAGGGTTACCAAATCACCAATTTACTCAAACTGGGGGCCGTACTCTGTTTCGTAGTATTCGGGAAGTGTATTTGAAGCCCCGGCCGGCATCAATAAGGCTTCAAATACGATTCCCCAATACTGGGACGGTGTTTGAAGCCAGTTTGAGGCAGGCTTCAATAGGGCTTCAAACACGATTCCCCAATACTGGGACGATATTTGAAGCCAGTTTGAAGCCGGCTTCAATAGGGCTTCAAATTCGGTTCCCCAATACTGGACATGCTTGGCCCCCACGGGGGTTTACAGGTGAGGGGTTTCTTCGGCATCCTGTGGCCAGCGTCTGACCGAAGACGATTCCTCATGGCTACTCGTCTATTTAGAATTTTAAATATCCCGAGTCCGCTCGGCTTCAAATACCGTCCCAGTATTGGGGAACCGAATACGTCTTATAAGGAAGCAGGATTTGCTTTAGGTCTTATGCGCAGACAGGATATACTTTCAATAGCGAAATACGATTCCCCAATACTGGGACGGTATTTAAGTGAATTGACATGCTTGGCCCCCACGGGGGTTTAGGTGAATTGACATGCTTGGCCCCTGATTCCCCAATACTTATAGGGTTGATAGGGCTACAATACTGGGACGATATTTGAAGCCAGTTTGAAGCCGGCTTCAATAGGGCTTCAAATTCGATTCCCCAATACTGGGACGGTATTTGAAGCCGAGGTGACTCGGGACATATAAGTAGTTCTTCTGAAATAGAGTACGGCACCAGTTTAAGTAAAATGGTGACTTCGGCCCCTTATACAGGAAGTCGCTTTTCTTACCTACGGGTTTAGAGGGTTTAGGGTTTAGGGTTTAATAGAAATTGTATAGGGTTTGGGTCCGGAGTTTTGAGCGAAAGTTTTGTTTTTTGCTTTGGTCTTTTGATTTTTGGACTGCGCGGGGCTGGGTCGGCTGCGCGGGCTGGGCGGGCTGATCGGGCTGGGCCGACTGAGCTGGGGCCTGGGCTGGGGCTGGGGGGCTGGGGGTTGGGATTGGGTGGGGCACGGAGATTGGCTTGGAATTGGGCTGCTATCTTTTCCCACACGTTTAATGAAAATTCGAAACTAATGAAAGTGTAATTCAAAGCGAAATTCACACAATTTCTATTTATCCTGCTCTTGAGGGTTTAGGGTTTAGGG
>BGNK01005591.1:0-23983 GCA_003297005.1 Symbiodinium sp. clade A Y106
TCCACGACTGCAGGTCAGTATTTGCGACCTCTAGGTGAGAGCCACTCCTTCTTCACCAGATACCGATGCAACGCGGCAGGGCAACAGATAAACGACATTGACAATTACAATCAAGTATGTGAAGAAATGAAATCTTTCAAAAGTGAAGAGGTCAGAAACTTAGACGACATTCAAGAAGGTTGTTTAACACGATATGACAGTAGAATTAACCGATTATTCGCGCAAGTGATAGAAGGTCACAGTGCAACGGCAACAGCAGGGGCAAACCAAAGAGGCGTCGTTCTACCNAAGAAGGTTGTTTAACACGATATGACAGTAGAATTAACCGATTATTCGCGCAAGTGATAGAAGGTCACAGTGCAACGGCAACAGCAGGGGCAAACCAAAGAGGCGTCGTTCTACCAAAACTAACAAGAATTAACACTACTGGAATTGAACAGGGTAAGTTCGTAAGAATGGGTCACAAGCCTTGTTGTGGGTTCGTTCACTCCGGGTATTACCCACCTATTCGTTACTGCCCACTTGAATTTATTTTTGAAATCGTTTCAGACGCAGGTGAGCCAGTTATCAGACCTTCAACGCCAGTAGCAGGAACACAAGCAGAAGACGATGAAAACGGTTTATTCTTTACTACGCGCAATACCACCACAAGTTGGGCTATTCAGAATGCGATTTTAAGATGTGAATTGATCCAAGTTGACAACACAGTCAATAATAATATTGTTTCTCATTTATTGAAAGGGGGTCGGCTTCGTATGGTTTATCCGGCGTATCATTCATTCTCACAAACCTTCACGGCAGGAAACACCGAGATCAATATGAACATCGTTAAATCTTCAACTCGTTTGTCTCAGATGTTCTTCACCTTCAGTAACAGTAATATTGATAATGATAACACGGCAGGTAATTATGACAAAAAGAGATGGAACTACTTTTTCCATCCTATGGCAGTAACCATTGACAATTTGGAAGGTGTAATTGATAGCAGTAAGCAAATTTCAGCACAAATACAAATAGCCAATAAGAAGTTCCCAGAACAAGAAATATCAAGTATCAGTGAATTTATGTATTTCCTTCGCCGTGCGGTTAATGTAATGAGCCCTTACTACGATGGTTTTAGCATTGACATTTACCGTTATGCCAATGATAAATTTATCGGCGGAATAAATTTCGATAAGCAACCAGATATGAATTTTACAGGTTCTAACACTAAAATGGGAAGCTTAATCACTTTTAAAATCAAAGGAGCTAACGCAAATTTTGCATTAGGAATTGAAAGAGTTTTCATAACAGCCGTGTCAGAACATATATTCGAGCTCAGTGAATCAGCTTCAACGGTGTTAGACTAACTTCAAGTTATCATCATTAAATTAATTAAAATCTAAATTAGTTTAATAATGGCTTCAATAAACAATCTAACAGCAGTTTATGCCGACAAGTTTTATTTAGCATCTTCAACNTTAAATTAATTAAAATCTAAATTAGTTTAATAATGGCTTCAATAAACAATCTAACAGCAGTTTATGCCGACAAGTTTTATTTAGCATCTTCAACGGGTGTAAGTGAAATTTCTGACACCTACGCAACAAAAACAGAGGTAGAAAATCTTAACTTCACAACAGACATAACGGCAAACACCGACGCCATAGCAGTTTTAAACGCAAAGCAACTGCAAAATTTCAATAATATTAATGCAATCAATGATGACTTAACCAACAATTATCAAACTAGCACAGTTTTAGCAACTAATTTTTACAATAAAATGGAGATTGATTCAACATTTACTAACTATTATACATCAACGCAGATAGACACAAATTTAGCTACCAATGATCAAAATAACACATTATTAGCTACCAACTTTTATAATAAAGGTGAGGTGGATACATTAATAGCAGGTGCTGGTGGTGGGTCGGGATACACTGATGCAGAAATTGATAATTTATTAGATTTAAGAGTTCCTAAATCAGACTTTACTGATAGGTTTTCTACATTTCCGATCATTGATTGTAGCGCTCCTACGATTATTCATAGTGGTCTAACATTGAACAATCGCTGGTCTTCTGCAAAA
This sequence comes from Symbiodinium sp. clade A Y106, assembly GCA_003297005.1. Classification (NCBI taxonomy): domain Eukaryota; class Dinophyceae; order Suessiales; family Symbiodiniaceae; genus Symbiodinium; species Symbiodinium sp. clade A. The sequence goes on from BGNK01005591.1 coordinate 2,072, forward strand.
TCGTCAATTACGATAAGCACCGAAAATAGGTTTTTAATCTTGTTCTTCTTCTGGTATTCCACTACCTTATGTTGGGTGTCAATGATGTTCTGTAACGCTGTTGAATCATAATCATCAANTTACGATAAGCACCGAAAATAGGTTTTTAATCTTGTTCTTCTTCTGGTATTCCACTACCTTATGTTGGGTGTCAATGATGTTCTGTAACGCTGTTGAATCATAATCATCAAACAGATACCTTTCTGTATCATTGTCAACTTTGAGATGGTCGGTTATGTAACGCTTGACCGGAGTCCAATTATCGTCAACTGAAGCAGTCGGGGAGAAAATATAGATGCGTTCAAAACAGTTCTTGTAAATTTTCAAGATTAGGTTCTGTAGTAAGATTCCTTTGCCACCTTGACTACTTGCANAAAATATAGATGCGTTCAAAACAGTTCTTGTAAATTTTCAAGATTAGGTTCTGTAGTAAGATTCCTTTGCCACCTTGACTACTTGCACAAATAATTGATCTAAAAGGCAACTTATCCGCTACATCAAACTTAGATTGTTTATATTCATAGGTTTTTGGTTCTATAGGTTCAATTGAAGGTATATTATCACTCATTAACTAATAAGAGAAAAATATCTTTTAATATAATAATGGAGAAGTATATAGAAACGATAGAGGAAATTGAGGAAATTGAGAAAGTTGTAATACAAGACACCAAGCTTAAAAGGTGTTGCACCGCTTCTTTAGAATTGCTTAAAGCAGTTCTTGAGTATTTAAAAAATCTAAGAAAGTATAATGAGCGACAATCATAGGGAAACTACTGAAGGTGGGTTCCACTTAAACACGGATGGACTAAACTGTTTACCTTGTAAATGTAGAAAAAAGACTTTTCACAAAGAAACTAAAATAAACAATGAAGGTAAAACAATAATTGAAGATAGAAGCAGTTGGAAGATGGGGAGAGGAATAACACCCGATGAAAACGACATATTTAAAACAAGCCCACAAGATAATGAAGGTGTTGATACAACGACCACCGGGTGGGGATCGCGAAAGCCTTCACCAGAAGAGAGGCTAGAAAAAGTGGANAGTAGATAGGATATTAGTTGATTTTGAACCATATACTGAAACAAATAATATTAATACTAGGATGTGTTATCGTTGTAAGCAAGTCAAATCCATTGATTATTTCAAGCGTTGCTATTGTGCCGGTAAGCATTCTTATTGTTATGTTAAATACATTGCGACTTGTTCTGAATGCTTGGATAAATCTGTCAAATAAACCGCGATGCAGTAAATCTTAAGAAAATAATATTTCTGAGGAAAATGACTTAAAGAAATAGCAACTTATATATTATCGTGGTAATGAGTGAAAGTGAATATGAAAGTGAGAGTGAATATGATGAAACATATTTGTATAATCAGATACACAAATTTAATTATTTCAATAGATGTGATAAGTGTAACCCAGTNTATGAAAGTGAGAGTGAATATGATGAAACATATTTGTATAATCAGATACACAAATTTAATTATTTCAATAGATGTGATAAGTGTAACCCAGTTAAGAACATACAGAAAATATTACTAGGCAAATGCGATATTTTACATAGCTTTAAAAATCAAATCGTAGATTACTATGGTTGTGATAAATGTTGTAAGTTAAGAAATTTGTTTGATGATTATATATTACCCTTTACTAAGTTAAACAAATACCCAGAATATGATGAAGTTCATATAATAATGCGAGATGACGTTCAAAAGAAAGATTATACACTTGAGTTACATATTGAAATGAAAACCATTTACGAGAACCTAGATACATTTGACTTCTATCAATGGCATCAGGAGAAAATTAATTATTACAAAGATGTTTTATGTGGTTATTTTCATTATTATCAAAGAGTTCATCATATTTTTATTGCGATTATATATCATTTACAATATCGTGTAAACATAGACAAACAATTACATTATGAATATTTACAAGCAACATCAGAGTTCTTAAATGAGATGATAGTTCAAAATTCCAATTAAATAGTCTCCTCACCAGCATAGTTATAATGTAATTATAATACATAAGCAGTNACAAGCAACATCAGAGTTCTTAAATGAGATGATAGTTCAAAATTCCAATTAAATAGTCTCCTCACCAGCATAGTTATAATGTAATTATAATACATAAGCAGTTATATATTATAATTACAATGTAGTTAAAACCCTTAACCCTAAACCCTGAACCAAATTCTACAAGGAACCCCTTGCCTATTTAGGCCAACAATGCCACCTTAGAGATAATAGATGGGGTAATGGTTATTCCTAGAATTGTGTTGATAATAGGGAAGTATTAGTGATATATCGGTGAAGTGTAGGGGGGACCCTAGGAATGATCATCTAATGGGGGAAGTAGTAGTGATATATCGGTGAAACGTAGGGGGGACCCTAGGAATGATCATCTAATGGGTTGACGGTGGCATTATTAGCCAAAATAGGCAAGGTATACTCTAACTCTTAAACCCCTCAAGCACAATCCCGAAACTCCACACATAAAGCGTCATAAACCCTAAACCCTAAACCTCATAGATCGAGCCAGGACGTCTTTGAGAATTTCTACAAGCAGCACCTCGCGCGGCGACTTCTCACAGGCAAGCCTGGGGTTGGCTTCAACACATTGAGGCTAAGTTCCTGAATAGTACCCTTTTGCCCTCTTTATTTTGGGGTCTCCTTATTAAAACAGAATAGTAGGGAAAGGGTACCCTTATTATAAAGGGGCTTCTCAGGAACCTAGCTTGAACACATTGGGGCGTTTGGTGGAGGATGAGGAGGCTTGAGTTTCTGAGTCGGTTGAGAGCAGTGTTGCGAAGACCCAGGTGGATCTATCCTTATCATAACTCTTCTTATACCTGGGGTACTGCCCCAATACAGTAACAGTCCAAAATAAGGGTGACGGGTCTTATATATATATATATATACAGATGTATGTATGTATGTATGTATGTATGTATATATATGTATATATAGCCCATATACTACCATTATGGGATCAGGCCCCAAAAGACCATCCTTATTATGGTTCTAGGGACCTAATTCCATAATGGGAGTATATGTGGAGCCTTTGGGTAAAGTACAAAAATCCTGTTACTGAGGGGGGGGCAGTATCCAACATATACCATCCTTACTATGTCGCCTGATCTTCCAAGGAGGGCTGTAGGGTACTACAAGCTCCGGAGGGTTTAGGGTTTAGGAAATGGGGTTTAGGTTTAGGGGTTGAGGGGTTCAATTCTTATTAAGATCACCTTTTGGCCCCTACATGAATATGAACTGTTCTAACCGCGCAGGCTCAAGAAGTAGACCCCAAACCCCTACACCCGTGCAGCAGTCCCTGCTAAAAGCCTTATGAAGCCTCTGCAAGCCTGTAGAGACCGCTACGTGCCGTAGTAGAGCCTGCAGCCTAAACCCAAAACCCTTGTAAGAGGCGACTACTTGAAAGGTCCCACAACTCTGGAACCTTCCCAGGAAGAAGTGTCAGCCCAACAAAACCTGAACCCCTTAAAGTGGCCTCGTTTGGAAACCCTTGAACCCCAAACACACAAAGAAGCCTACAGCCTAAACCCATAGAACCCTTAAAGAGGCCTCTCTTGGAATCCCTCGAAACCTTAACGGTTACTGTAAGGGTTCCTTGAAAGGTCAAGTTCATCAGCATTCCTTCCTGGTACACAAGCGAGATGGCTCGGTCATGTGAAGCCACGCACCTCCTCTCCCAGTCCGGTACTACACAGATAGTACAAATCCTAAACGCTAAACTCTCGGAGCCTCTTTGTAGAACCCCAAAACCCCTAAACCCCTATACTAAACCCCTAAACCCCTAAACCCTAAACCCTAAACCGTTAAACCCTAAAGCCTTCCCAGGAAGAAGCGTCAGCGACGAAGCCGAGAAGAGCATGATCTCGAAGCTTAAGAGTGGCCTGTCCGGTTTCAGATTCCCGGTTTCGGGCTTAGGGTTCACGATTTTGGGTTTCAGGTTTAGGGTTCAGGGCGTAAGGAAGTTTAAGGTTCACGGCGCATGGTTTAAGGGTGAGAGTTTAGAGGGCTTTCGGGACAGATCTTATGGTTTTTCTAACGGGTGTTTATAGATAGGTGAAGCGTTTAAGGCATCGGGTGTAGGGTTCAGGGCTTCGTAAGCTGTCAGTCACGTGCTGATGGCTCATTTTGGCAAGTTGTTGGGGGTTCTCTGGGAAATTTTGCAATTTGTGTGTGTGTGTGTTTATGGCTCCGAAAGGTAATCATGTTTGGCTGTGGTTTGCAAGATTTGTTGCATCTTGTAGGGTGAGTATTATCAGAGTGAAGTATTCTTCCGGAGACCTGAGAAAAGCCTAGATTTCCGTAGTACCCATATTGTGGAACACTGAATGCCAAGCTCCTTTCTTGCAGGGCCTCAATTTCAGGATCCCGGGTACAATCCGTATTTTGGGAGGCGGGTATATTAAACAGGGCCGAAGCCACACTAAACATCGTGATAAAGCATCGGCCTGTACGCTTCGGCTTTAGGCTGTAGCTTTCAAGCTTCAGCAATTTTTGGAGCTTGAGTGGTTTCGAGCGGATGGTCTTCTGTAAGTCTTTGCACTCCAAGCTAAATTCACCTGCTGCTTACACTCCAACAGCCCTTAAGTAAGGAATATATTCTGCATATATTATAGGATCCCTGTTATGATTCAAGGTATATTCCTAAATTAAGGGGTTTGGGGGTTCTGGGAATCCTAAACCCTAAACCCTTCTTAGATCCCTTAAAGGAACCCTATAGATCCCTTAAAGGAACCCCAAAGATCCCTTAAAGGCATATTCCTGAATCAAGGGGTTTTGGAGTCTGCCCCGGCAAAGATGGTTCCTGTACTCTGCCTGGTTTGGGTGGTCTTTCGGGCATGCACCGCAGCCAAAGACCATGCGCCGGAGATGCTGCAGAACTGCTACTTCTTTGGGTTTCATACCCAGAGGGTCCATATAAACTACCATTGTGGAATTAGGCCCCAAAAGACCATCCCCATTGTGGTTTTTGGGACCCAATTCCATTACAGCAGTGCGCATGGACCCTCTTGGATAAGTACTGTATGAGGTCTACCAACCCTACATTCTTCCGTTGTCCAGCTCAACACAACCTATACAGAACCGAATCCAAAGGCTCAATATGACCCCCCCAAAACCACGTGTAGTACGATAGGGGCCTTAATAATCAAAATAGGGTTTTGGGGCCCATTATACTATGATTATAAGAAGGAACCCCCCAAAATAGTAGTGGTAAGTATTTAGGCCCCTATAGTATAGTACCCTTATAGATCCCTTCTAGAAACCCTTTAAAGGCCCCTTTAAAGGAACCCTAGTAGGAACCCTATTATTAAGGATTAGTATAAAGTAGAAGCCAGAAAGTTGGAACATCATTCTCCTCCGACCCTTAAGGTAAAGTATAAAAGACCCCTTTAAAGGAACCCTAGGAACCCGGCCCCTATAGTATGGCCTGGGGGGTGAATCCTTGAAGTCTGTTTCCTCAAGGATCACGTCGAACTTCCACCCCCCCAAGCCTAGGGTTCAAGGGTTTAGGGTTTAGGGTTTAGGGGTTCAGGGTTTAGGGTTTAGGAGTTTAGGGTTTAGGGGTTTCGGGGTTTAGGGGTTTAGGGTTTAGGGGTTTAGGGGTTTAGGGTTTAGGGGTTTAGGTGTTTAGGGTTTAGGGTTTAGGGGTTCAGGGTTTAGGGTTTAGGGTACATGCCGTAAACCCTAGCTCCTACACGCTGGACTCAAAGCCCTTAAACCGGACAGCCTAAACCCGGAACCCTAAACCCTGGGAGCCTAAATTCCTGAACCCTGTTGCAAAAAGTCTTTTATCACGCCCGTATTAAGCCCCGTAAACACTCTCCAAAACCTGAAAACAACATGCAGCAAGTTTGTCAATGCACATAACGGCTTACACACAAAACGGACCCTAAAGTGAACTAGCGTCAAACCGCCGAACCTCCATCATAATTCCATCCAAATGATTGCAGCACCCGATAAAGTATATATGACAAAACCTCGCAAGTTCTGCTGCATTGATTCTACACCCCAAACGCTAAAATCCACTGTAAAAGCATCAACTGTAAGCTCCTGATAAGAAGGCCTTCAACGAACCCTTGAAAGAAACTCCCAAATCCGCTGAAAAACTCTAACCTCAAAATGAACAACTATAAAGTGAACCCCGGAAAGTTGGAACATGGTTTTTGGAGGATTAATGCTGGGATCCCCTATACTTTACCTTACGTAAGGCCATGAGGATATTGATGTTCCAACTTTCTGGCTTCTACTATAGTATAGTATACCCCAAAACACCCATTGTAATCATTATGCCGCCCCCTGGTTCACATAATTCTCAAGCTTTGAACCCTAAAACCTAGCCTCTAGGTGAATGTGGGCATCAGTACACTTCGAAGCTTGAAGGCATGTGCGGGCCCGAGTGGTCCATCGGAAACCGGGAAGGATCCTTCAGGGGGTTGAAGGCTTACCTGAACCCCAGAGAACTCACCTTGTTACGGAGTTCTATAAATACCCTAAACCCTAAACCCTAGACCGGAGCATCAAGAGTTAGATTTCTTCGTGTCCATTCAGCGCTTGGCCTTTTGGGTGTATTTGTCGGGTCTTATTTGGAGGTCCATGGGACTTAGTAACTGGGGTTGTAAATAAGGTAACTGTAACTATACTTAATTGTAACCCCAGTTCAGGTACTTATAACCGTAGTTACTAAGTCCCATGAACCTCCAAGTATACGGTTGCTGTATCGGGTTCTGGGAAGTGATTGGTTATTTGTAAGGGCTCTACTATCAGGGCTTGGAATATTTTTAGTAGGAGTTCGGGTATATTATGATACGAGGGACTACAAGGGCATAGCATACTATTGCCAGACATTCATATTTCTACATTCCTGGTTTGGGAGATTTTGCAGCCTTCTTTTTTGTGGTTGCTTCTAATTATATATCAATCCTAAATGCTAAATCCTACTAAACTTTCAGAACTCCTTGTTACCTGTTTCGGTTCAGGATTCCAGGGTTGACTTTCGGTGCTGTTTCAGCCTGAAACCCTCATCGACTGAGCTAAGGTTTAGGGTTTAGGGTCTAGGGTGCTTGTTTGCGGATTGGGGTGATAGTTTAGGATTTGGGGCTCGGGGTTTAGGGTTCAAGGATTAGGGTTTCGCGGTCAGGGTTCGGGGGTATATCACGTTATATCCTAACTATAACCCAAAAAAGGGTATTCTCAGCGGCGTTCCTAGCAACCCACATGTTGTAAAGCAGAAGAAGCATGACTGAGCGTATCACCCCAAACCCTAAACCCTGAATCCCAAACCGGTTTAGAGTATTGGATTTTTGTTCAGGGTTTAGGGTTTAGCGACATGTTTCGTTGCCTGGGATTATGCCTTGTTTGCTTTTTTTGAGGTGCTCGTCTGGGTCCCTCATAACGAGATATGTGCCTCGGAAATAAAATGCTAACACCAAGTTTGAAATCCTGGAGCACTAAACGCAAAGCGTAAACTCTAAGCCCTCAACCCTACACCTTAAGCCCTAAACCCTAAACCCTAAGCCCTCAACCCTACACCTTAAGCCCTAACCCCCTCAGCCCTAAACTCTTGGAGCGAGTCATTGCCACTTGTCCTTGCGGACAGAACCAAAGACGGCAAGGCAAGAAGGAGGTTGCTCAGCTGGAACATGCCCGGTCGGAGGACAAGGCGAATTAGTCCATCAGGCCGAGATTCAAGTCAGTTGTTTCGCAAACAGGTTCGTCATGGGGAGCAGCCTCAAGCCTAGCACTCACTTGCTTGATCATCTTGATCTCAGCCGTTCTGCACTTCTGGGAAATTCACGATGACTTCCTGGTTGGACTGGAACCAATTTCAGGTGTTGCAAAGCGACACCGACAGCGATCCGCCGTCCGGCCCGAAGGCTGATTGCTTCCACGATTCGGGCCTCAAGCCAGAGGAGGAGGACTGATTGCTTTTTGGTCGGACTTGGTGGGACTTGCTTGCTAGCACAGTCGCAGCAAGTTGGAACGATGACATGCGGATGAGCTAGTTAGTGGGATATGTGGTGTTAGGTAGTGAATCCCCGCTGTCTAAACCCTAAACCCTAAACCGCGTGCCTCAGCCTGAGAGACTTTCCAACTAACACTTGTGGCGGATGGAAAAGGGGCGTTTAAAAAACAACCGGTTCAGGGTTCAGGGTTCAGGTTTCAGGGGTTCAGGGTTCATGGTTTAGAGTCTAGGTCGAGGGTCTGAGGTTCAGGGTTTACCTTAACCCTACGTAACCTACCTTTTTAAGGACTTACATAAGGAAATCATAATAAGGAGCCCTAAAAAGGTAGGTTCCGTAGGGTCCAGGTAAACCCTAAGCCCTCAACCCTCCACCCACAAAGGTTCCAGGACATGAAGCAGTCGGAGGAGATCATGAAGCAGTGAGCCGCCTCTTGTAAGGTTTGGGGTTCAGGGTTCAGGGTTTCAGGTTTCGGGTGTGGGTATACAGTTTCTGATTTAGGGTTTAGGATTTCGGGTTTAGGGTTTCGGGCGTGAGTTTTCGGTTCAGCTTTAAGGGTTTTTAAAGTTTAGGATTCGGGCAGCCGCTTCTGAGATGGATCGAATCTCCATTATGCCGATAGCTAGCTACTTCTACGCCTCGAAGCCTTAAGCCCCAAATCCTAAACACTACGCCCTAAACCCTACACCCTAAGCCCTAAACTCTACGCCCTAAGCCCTACATCCTAAGCCCTAAACCCTACTAAACCCTACGTATATGCTGGACACCGGGAACAAAAAGCTCTCCGGATCGTACTACGAGAAGAAGACGAAGGAGCTCCCGAGAGAGAACCGGGATCTGAGCAAGGATCCGAAGAAGCACACTACTGTAATGTAGGGGCCTTACCCAGACCCCCGGGAGGATCTCGAAAGTAGATCCCTTAATTCGGGGCCCTATACTACTAAGGGTACTTTATAGGAACCCCCATTAAGGGATCTACTTTTTGGATCCTCCTGGTGGTCTGGGTAATTAGGGCCCCAAAAAAGCACATAAGCAAAAATAAGGATTGGGATATCCCATATAAACCCCCTTATAATTGAAGCCCAATAAGGTAGTAGAATGCTTATGCTTATGTTGTTTTGGGGGTCCCTATTAATTATTACCTATACCATTTTGGGGATTCCTTATTATAACTATAGCAGAATGGGGCCAAAAACCCTATTCTAATTATGAAGGCACCTATAGTACCAATTTTCCTGTGCTTCCGCGCTTTTTTTGGAGAGGCTGGGTAGCCCCCGTGACATGGCTGGCGTGGCTGGGCCGTCACCAAGGCCATGATCCAACTTCCCGGACGCGAGGATGCAATCATCTCCCTGGTGCTGAATGGGGGAATGGATTATGGGGACTATTGTTGGGGATTATATAGGGACTACCATAGGGATCCATTCCCCCATTCCCTACTAAGCACCAGGGAGTCATGCATGTACGCATGCATGCATGCAGTCAGGCCCCAAAATCTTCCGAAGCCAGAAGAGGCTTCAGAGCCTGAAGAGGCTTCAAAGTGAGCAGCAGCCCTGAGCCTACGCTCTCAGAGCCCTCAGCCCGGAATCATCAACTCTAGACCCTATAAGCCCACTAAATCCTAAACCCAGTCTAAGTTTAGGGTTTTATGGCTAAACCCTAAACCAAAAAACCCTATAAACCCTAAACCCTAAACCCTATAAACCCTGAACCTGCGGGTCTGTCGTAGTGATGGGTCGGACGGTTTAGGGGGTCAAGGCTTCCTGTAAGGGTTCCTGTGGTTTAGGGTTTAGAGCTCAGGATTTAGGGTTTAGGGTTTAGTTTTAGGGTTTTGGGTTGAGGGTTGTGTGTTTAAGGTTCTAATTCTATTTCCAGGAAGGTCTCTAATAATTTAGGAACCTGATTAAGAAACCTTGGGCCTTTTATGAATCCTACTATTTTAAGGGTTATCGGCCCAGGGTTTCTTAATCAGGTTCCTACATTACATACAACCCCTAAATCAATGTTTATTGCCTAAGCCCTGCATGGTAGCTTGGATGCGTTTTTTTGGATTCTATTGTCAGGTACAAAAGCTCCTTCGCCAGCAGTTCCTCGATGGCGTTCGCCGCCAAGTTCCGTCATGTTGTATCTCAAAGCTTCCTTTGCGCTGCCAGGTTTAGGGATTTGAGTTTGAGGGTTAAGGGTTCAGGGTTTAAAGGTTTGTGTCGGCAGAAGAATTGCCATCATGATGTAAAGTCTTTCGAGAAGTACTATGGCTCTTCGTGGCAGAATTAGTGTCAACATTGTTCTCGTTGGTCTTACCATGTCTTACCCGTCATTGCTGCGACGGCCCGCAGCAGCCTTGAACCACCCAAACGAAGTTAAGAGCAGATACGCCAAGCTCTATATCGTCCCCCCTCCACCTGAATGATATAAGTAGTACTACCTGAACCCAAATAGCCGCCATTTTTAGGGTTCCTTATGATTTCCTTATATAGCTCCTGAAAGCTAGCTAGCGGCTAGGCTCTTTGGGGTCCAGGTACAGAACTTTTTTTTGAAGCCGGGAGCTTACACTCCCGAAAAAGCAGACAAGCGGAGACCTTCCTGTACTAGGTATCGGTTTGGGACAATTGTTAATTGGTTTTGGGCTTAGGGTAATTTTGTTAATGTAGAGCCCTAAGTAGACATCTTTTTTTGCGGACGGTTGAAATCGACACCTAGTATCGAGTAACTCCCAGGCGTGCCGCACGTCCTGCCGGAAGTGGGGCCCTCAGACTCCAGGTATTCCCCGGATCAAGAAAAGGTTTTGTCGTGATCTTTCTCAGGGTTTTGGTCCTGCCCTTAACCTGAAACCCTGAATCCTAGGGTCCTCTCCCCTGAGCCCCAGACCAGACCCCAAAATCTGAACCGCAAGCCCTAACCCGATGGATATTTCCGGCGTTTACGGACGTTTTGGAACCTGCTCTAGGCTGCAAGGCCCCAGGGCTTCATGGCTGGAGGGTGTAGCGTAGACATCCTTAAACCCTAAACCCTAAACCCCAAACCATCCTAAACCCCAAACCAGCAAAAGAAATCCCTAAGCCCTAACTTAGGGCTTCGGTTTAGGCGGTAGCAGACAACAAGTGCCTGCAAGTTCCGTGCAATGTAGAACCCTGAATACTTGCTAATGCTATTTCTTAGGGTTTAGAGTTTTGCGTATCCTAAAACATACACCGACACCCTGTCTAATTAGTAAGGCACCTGTATTACAGCACGTATTGTTATCTTACCGGCCATCGTTTACACGACTGTGTGGGGCTGTCTTGACAATTTCAGCAGAATTTCGAAAGGCAGCTCGTGCAGACGTAGGTGGCAACCAGAAGGCAGTGGATCTAGGTCCATACCCGAACTCCTCCAGGGTTCAGGGCTCAGGGTTTAAGGGTTTAGGGTTTACCCAGAGCCTCCAAAACCCCTTAATTAAGGAATATACCTTAAATCATAAGAGGGATCCCTAATATAATTTAAGGTATATTCCTTAGTTAAGGGGTTTTGGAGGTTCTGGGTAGCCCTAAACCTGCAGGTCTGCGCCTATCTGACATCAGAAGCGCCTAATCCACACTGCCTAATCTTGGAAACTTGGCAAACTGGCAAACGGTACACCAGTGTCACAGGAAGATGGAAGAGTCCTTGCTGGAGAAGAACCTTGCGAATTTTGTTGGCGAGGATTGAGTCAGCAAGTGCCTCTGCTTGTGGAGACATGGCTCAAGCTACCAAGTCCCGCCCGAAACATTGCAGTCGCAGCCTTGAACGCACGGCGCCGTTGCTGCCATGGTGAATCGTGTCATGTCGCCCACGGAAGCGCTGCGCCTGTGGCGCCAGCACGCGCAGCAACACCCAGCCACTGGCCTCGTTTGAAAGATTTCGGCCACACAGAAGCCTTCAGAGAAGCGTTGTCTTTGAGTTTGGTGTCGTTTCGCCTTCAATCAGGAGCTGGATAGCGGCAACGAAAGAGTTCGACCCCGCAGGAGCCTTGAGAACCGTTGTCTTTAAGTTTTGGTGGCGTTTGGCCCCCCATCAGGACGTGGATGGTGGCAACGTGAAAGAGATCGGCCATGCAGGAACCCTGGGAAGCGTTGTCTTTGGGTTTTCATCACCTCCTCCAGGTATGGCAACGTGCTCGACCACGCAGGTGTCGTTTCGCCTTCAATCAGGAGCTGGATCTGGCCTCGTTTGGCCCACGAGACGCAAGCCGCCTTTCAAGGTTCCTGTACGGGTTCTTCTAGGAGCTCGCGAGACTAGGTTTTAGGCGTTAGGATTAGTTTCATTTTCCTAAGCTCTTGAGTAGGAACGCAGGGGCTTTATGCCTCGTGCTCCCCTTGTCTTCAGCATGAGATCCCAGACAGGATCAGCGCCCGGGACGTGGGGCGCCACAGACAGCCCGCGGCACAGCCTCTGGAAGCGGTTCCGCATGGGCACCCATCGCTCCTCACACAAGTGGGACCTGCGACTCGTTGCCCCCTGGCGCAGCGCCCACCTGTGGAGGAACCAGAGCTCCTCCGCACTCAACCCCCTCAGCCACTCCATCTAAATGGAGTGGCCTCGGAAGTACTTCGACTTCATGCTATAGAACCCAAAACGTACCTGCTAAAGGGGACCCTGCTATCGAACCCTAGCGTACCCTTTGAGGGTGTGACAAAGGGGGACCCTGTTCTAGAACCCTAAAGCACCCTTTCAGTGTTATAGAACCCTATGGTACCCATTTAGAGGAACGAGGAGGGACCCTATTATAGAACCCTACAGCACCCGTTTAAAGGAGCCCTTAAGGGAAACAAACCCTCAACCCTAAACCCTAAACCACCGAAAGGAACCCTTAAAGCAACCCTTATAGGAACCCCTATAGGAACCGGCACCCTTAACCCTCAACCCTAAACCCTTGAAGGAACCAGAGAGCCCAATACCACTTAATTAAGGAATATAGCTTAAATCATAATACGAAGCCCCTAATGATTTAAGGTATATTCCTTAATTAACGGGTATTGGGCTCTCTGGGTCCTCCGTCGTCATCCGCTGCTGTCGGCTCGAAGGGTCTGAGGGTTTGCTTTTCCAGAGCTCCAGACCCTTAAAGCGTAAACCCCTAAACCCCTAAACCCTAAACTCCTAAACCCCTAAACCCTAAACCCCTAAACCCCTAAACCCTCTTCAGACCCTGAACCTGAGGCTCTTCCGCGATGTCCCCGGCGTCGTCGGCCATTGACCTCAAGGCGAGGGGCGAAGCACATTATGAGGGCTCTGTGGATGCCTTTTCTAAGGGTTGTTATGGGTGTACGGCGTGTTTATAAGCTTGGTTTTGCTACAGTTCTTTCAAAGCTGTTATGTAAAGGCATTACATAGGATTTTCTGTGGTATTTTCAGGACTAGTATTGGGATCCTCGAGAAGTACGGTGCAAGCCGGAATTTCGGTTTGGGGAATTTGCGGTTGAAAGGATCGGCGGACTTGGGCTGATTCTTGTTTTCGATTTTCGTTGTATTATAAGAACATCCACCACCCCTAGTCTAAGTCAGTCATGCCCCTAGACTGTCATGATCGTTTTGTGGGCTTCGCTCTGTCTGCGTGCAAGGGATTGTGGGGTGAAGGCGGTAAGGTTCAGCTATAAGGATTTAAGAGTTCAGGTTTACCGGTTTGGCATTCAGAGTTTCTTCCCTGGATCCTGCCCTCCTTGACATTGAGCTGCAAAACCAAAGAGAAAGACAACTCCCATAGACCTTGAACCCTGAAGCCTAAACCCTCAACCCCAAACTCTAAAGCCTAACGCTGAACCCTAAACGCGAAACCCTGGACCCTAAACAGCTCCCACCGTGTTTAAAAAAAAACACTCCCACCAGGTCTCCGTCTTGACCAGCGGCTTTTGGCCAGGCCGTGTCAGCTTTGGAGGGGCAGGGCTCTGTGGGAGGAGGGCTTTTCTTTGGGGTTTACGGGTTCCTTCAAAGTTCTGTATCTAATTACAGGGTTTAGGGGTTGAGGGTTTGGTGTTTAGGGGCTTGCCTTTTGGGCTTCATACAGGGGTAGGTGTTCTCAACCCGCGGTGTGTGAAACTGCAACCCTTTCCACAAAGTCGTGCCGGGAAAACTTTGACTCATGGTCCTTGCCACTTCAGGATGATCACGACGACGCCGACGCCTGTTGTGACGGCGATGACGAAGAAGCTGATGATGTTCGTAGTGCTCCGTCCTCACCCGTCACCCAGACTCACCCACTGAACCCGACACCCCAAAACCCGCAACCTAAATGCTCAACCTGAGAACCTAGACCCGCCCCATGAAGCAATTCAACACAAAAGGCAAAGCAGCAGAAAAATGAGTCCCAAAACTCAGAAAGCCCACTCCCAGAGTGCCCACTCGGTTTGTAGAATGCAGCCTAACAACTTCGGAACACTTCATACAACCCAAACTCTAAACCCTAAACCCAAAGCCCTGAAACCTGAACCTGAACCCTAAGCCCTAAACCCATAATAAAACCCTAAACCCTACACCTCGCCCTGAAAATCGCTTCGTGCGAGGCCCCCCGGGACAACCTTGTGAGCTTCCACCGGAGGTCCAGGCATCACCCGGGGGCTCTCGGACTGAAAATGGACACCTGAACACTTGCTAGGGTTTAGGGTTTAGGGTTTAGGGTTCTTGAGGGCTCCTTATCATAATCGTCGAAAACGTGGCCCGACAGCTTATTCTAATCATTAAGGACCCCCATAGTACAGTTTCGATTGATGTAGATGACAGACGGAAGTAGGGTCGGAGTTGGGGTGACGGGTTGCGCGTGTGATGGGATGACGAGGAAGATCAGGTCGCGCCGGAGAAGCGCAAGGTCTATCACATGCTGTGGCTGGGACAGGGCGGGTCTGGGAAGACGCATGTGGTGCAGAAACTGATATTTCCTATCGTGCTTTTCATTTGGCCGCCAAAAAAAATCGTGAAACGATTCAAGTCGTGGCTGCAAAGAATTCGCAGGCCAAAAACATATCGACTTCGGAGGTGAAAGCCAAGACTCTCCATACTGCGAGCGCTATGCGGCTGCAGAAGCTGGTGAATTCGTTGATGGGTGCCGGCACGCAGCCCTAAACCCTAAACCCTAAACCCTAAACCTGCGGGAGCTCTGGGAGGAATGCCGCGTGCTGATTGTCAGCTTACTCTAATAATTAACCCAGAACCTCCAAGACCCCTTAATTAAGGAATATACCTCAAATCATATTAGGGATCCTTAATATGATTTAAGGTATATTCCTTAATTAAGGGGTTTTGGAGGTTCTGGGAAGGTCCCCCATCGTACAATTTCGATTGATGTGTAAGCCGTGTACCTCACACAATTGACCTTAGACCTCGACCCTCGTGGGCGTGTTACAGTGTGTTCGGCTTGAGGGTTTGTGCCTGTGTAGGGCGCACTTAAAGGATGAGGGGGCTTGGCAAGCGGGTACAATGGGGCTCTTTTCAGGAGGCTTTATCGAGTCCAGTAAGGGTTCAGGCGTTTGGGGTGCCTAAGCCCCAAGCACTAAACCCTAAACCCCAAACCCTAAACCCCAAACACTAAACAATAAATCCTAAACCCTAATGTGATAAACCCAAAACCCTAAACCCTAAATCCTAAGCCTTAAACCCTAAGCCAATAAGCAAGGACAACTCTACTCAACGCTAATTTCCGGGGCTTGGGCTGCTTGAAAGCTAGAGTTGTGCTTCGACCGAGGATAGGCTTAGAATCCCTAAACCCCAAACCCTAAAGGCTCAGAAAGGTTTAGGGCTTAGGATTTGTGGCTTCGGTTGTGGATGGACTCTGTTTGGAGCTCAGGTTGCATGTTCCGCGTGTTGAGTTGGTTTCAGGGTTTGGTTTTGTTCTGTCTGGCGCTTGAAATGTCAAGTAGGTTTTGGGTCCGGGGTGCGGGGTTTCGAGTTTTGGACTTACCCAGAACCTCCAAAACCCCTGAATTAAGGAATATACATTAAATTATAATAGGATCCCTAATATGATTTAAGGTATATTCCTTAATTAAGGGGTTTTGGAGGTTCTGGGTAGATTGAGGTTGAGAAGATCTTAGGTTTCAGAGGTAAAACCCAGATCCCAAAGCCCGAACCCTGAGCCGTAGACCCTACACCCAAACCCTAAGCCCTAGGTAACCCAGCAGTACACTTCTGCCCTTCTTCTCTTTGGGTTTCGTTGTTAGCAGCCGAATACTAGGAAAAGGATACTTTTTTTCCTTTATAATTTTAAGGGGCTAACAATAATTGGGTGCTTGGATTTGGGACAGCAGCATTGTGAGTTAGTTTTGGGCCCTGAACCCCAAGGATCCAAGTACTTAATAATCGTATACTCTCCCGGTTATTAATCTACATAACTTAACTACATTTAACTACTATACTAAGCCCCAGTACCTAATTGTTGGGTCCTTTGGGCCCTTAGGGAAACCTCACAGCCTCAATGCCTCGTCAGGAGTGCTGCGGCCGTTTCGAGACGTTTTACCTAGCAAAGCACACTGGTCAGGGCCTTGGCAGTACGGTTTCATTTAAAGTTAAACCATAAACCCTAAGCCCTAAGTCCCAAAGTCCTGTACCCTACGTCCTAAACCCTAAACCCCCTAAACCCTAAACGGTTAAGAGTTTTTACCGTTCCCAGAGAGTCGAAAGCTTCTGAGTAAAGGCGTCTTGAATCAATCAGCACGGGAAGCTAAAGGATTATCCTGTAAATTGATTAAGAAGCCGTCCAAAGATGTTGTCTTGAACCAGAAGCTTTAAATTGAATAAGAAGCCGTCTAAGCAGTTTTGTTTACAACATAAGAAGCCCCAACCTAAACTCTAAACCCCTAAACCCTAAACCCTAAGCCCTAAACCCTAAACCCTAAGCCCTAAGCCCTAAACCCTAAACCCTAAGCCCTAAACCCTAAGCCCTAAACCCTAAACCCTAAGCCCTAAGCCCTACACCCTAAGCCCCTAAACCGTGGTTTGAGGGAGAGGGAACCCGAGACTCCCTGGAACCCTGAGCACTTGCACTGCTTTTAAAAGGTTTTAGGGGTTTTAGAGTTTAGAGTTTAGGGTTTAGGGCTAAGGCCTTGGGTTTAGGGTTTAGGGTTTAGGGCTTAGGGTTGATGGTTTAGGGTTTAGGGTTTAGGGCTTAGGGTTTAGGGTTTAGGGTTTAGGGCTTAGAGTGTAGGGCTTGGGTTTAGCCCGGACGACTGAGATTCGGGAGACTCATGCCGAGGCCGTACCTGTTAGAATCGGGCTCTGGGGCTCCCTTGCAGTACATAATGCGGAGCCCAAGTATAGGGTTTCGGTTTTTTTTCGGGTTTTTAGGGTTTGGGGTTTTAAGATTTAGGGTTTAGGCTGGTCTAGGAGCTACTGGGACGAGCTCTGCTGAAATTCAGCTTCAGTGCAGTAAAGTCGCACATGCATAGGATAAGCAAGAGCATGAAGGATCAAGAGACTGAATGGCCACAAGAGTCTGATTGGGTGTGGGCGACACTGAACACCGAAGCAGCGACCTGGGCTGATGCACAGACCAATGAGTCACCAGAGCCGCAGTTCTGGTCCAAAGCGACGAAGGCACTTACGGAACTTCAGAAGATGGCGAACTAGGCAGACGACGACATTGAGAAAGCAACGACGCACGTGATGGATAAATGCGTGAAGATACCGGGATGGCTGGAACAGATGCCCATCTTTCGGACCCTTGTCGTTTCTACGAGTCAGCAATTGTTGGGAGGTGCATATTCAGACGATGATCTCAAGTTCCAATGGACACCCAGAGAGCCCAATACCCCTTAATTAAGGAATATACCTTAAATAATAAGGGGATTCATATTATGATTTAAGCTATATTCCTTAATTAAGGGGTATTGGGCTCTCTGGGCAGGGACTTATCTGTGGTGTCATTACGGACCCTACATCCGAAAAGAGGGGTTTCGGGGGGTTTAAGGTTTCGGGGTTAACCCAGAGAGCCCAATACCCCTTAATTAAGGAATATAGCTTAAATCATAATATGAAGCCCCTAATGATTTAAGGTATCCGCCTACCTTGCCTACCTGCGTGGGAACTGCAAGGAAATTTGCACTTTGTAGACTCTCACAGGGAAACAGGGGGCGTCTTGAATCCCGCGCCCGCCTACCTTAATTAAGGGGTATTGGGCTCTCTGGGAAGGAGGGTAGTTTCTAGCAGGCCCGGAGCTTGAAGCCTTGACCCTAAATCCTCCTAAAGCCCTAAGCCCTAAACCCTAAAGTATAAGCCCTAAACCATTGAACCCAAGCCATTGAGCCCTGAAGAAGGGAATGCCCCTGAACCTGTAAACCCTCAAAGTTACAGCTTACAGTAAGGGCAAGTCTTAAACTCTCAAAGCTCAATATAGGGTTCGAATATGTCGTAATGCCATTCCTGAGGTTTTCCCAATTCCAAAGATCCTAGAACATACCTCGCAACCTCGTTCTAATTCTTGAGGCTGCTATCCTAGATCTGCTCCTAACCTGCGTAACATTCGAAGAGCTCAAACCCAGCTCCCGAAATCTTGAAGCCTAGGGTGTGAGTACAGTATACCCCATAAAGTTAGAAACCGGATTAAGGCCGAATAGAGCTGGGATTCCCTATACATTACTCTTAAGGATTGAGGCTATTGGGTTTCCAACTTTTGGGCTTCTACTGTAGGGTTTAGGGTTGTTTAAGAGGAAGCCAGCGTTTAAAGGCTAAAACCACAAAAGAAGCACGCACCTGTTCCCAGAAAGCCCTCAACCCCCTAAACCCCCTAAGCCCTAGACGCCCTAAGCCTTAAACCCTGGGTTTAGGGTTTTGAAACCCTAAACTAAACCCTAAGAAGCAACCCGTCGAACAGGGCGCCGACTTTCCTGGCAGCCAAACCACGGTTGGGCCGACCTCAAGGCCTGCATCAAGGGTTCCGATCTGATGGGATTTGGGTTTAGAGTTTAGGGGTTTAGGGTTTATGGTTTAGGTGTTTAGGGTTCCGATTTTTATGGGATTTTGGGTTTAGGACTTAAGATCCAGAGCGTAGGGGTTAGGGTGTAGGATTCAGGATTAAGGGTTAAGGGTTGACTATAGGAGGGTTTTTGCAGGGCTTTCTAGGGATGTGGTAACAAGTAGAAGGGCCATATGCATTTCAAAACCTAAACCCCTAAACCCTAAACCCTAAACCTATCAAAGGTTCTACAAGGGTACTTGTCGCTCAATTCGGGCTTTGGCTATGAGCTCCAGTGACACCTCGGAACGACGGGTCGGCGTTTTCGGCAAATCGGTTTAGGGTTTA
This sequence comes from Symbiodinium sp. clade A Y106, assembly GCA_003297005.1. Classification (NCBI taxonomy): domain Eukaryota; class Dinophyceae; order Suessiales; family Symbiodiniaceae; genus Symbiodinium; species Symbiodinium sp. clade A. The sequence goes on from BGNK01005591.1 coordinate 21,348, forward strand.
GGGTTCAGGGTTTAGGGTTCCGGGTTTAGGGTTTAGGGTTTAGGGCTTAGGGAGTTGCAGAAGATGTCGTGCCTCCCGAATTTGATCTTATTTCGATGTGAGATCGTGCGCAGTCAGTTGGAATCAATGTCACGCGGTTGCATGGACTTGTTGGAGAACTCTTGAGGGTTTAGGCTTAGCCCGAGACGGAATTGCCCAGCACTTAGTAGTTGGATTGTCTTCTTGTGCAGAACTTGCACTGAAAATGGGGTAAGATACTGTTCTCTTGACATGAGCACCTTTTGCAATCTCTGAAATCCTTTAACTCTGTGTTGACCCCAAGCACCTACCCCCCTTGCAGGCACCTATATGAACCCCAGACACCTGTCCCTACACACATCCTTGAACCCATACCCACGCGAAGCCGGGTTAATACTAGCAGGTTTTACCCTAAACCCTGAACCCGAAACCTCAAAACCCCAAACCCTAAACCCTTTTTAAGGTTTAAACTCCTGAACCCTCTGTATCTGTAGTTGGCGAGTGTATGTATTTGGATTTCCGATGGCCTAAACCCTAAACCCTGCCTAAACCCTAAACCCCTAAACCCTCAAACCCTAAACCCTAGCCCTTTACCCTAAAGGGCTCCTATAAGCATTCCTTTAATACGTTCCTTTAACGGGCTGATTTTGACCACGATCCTGACACCTTGGCCTTTTTGGTGTCGTCACTCCAAGCCCTAAGCACCCCCTAACGCCCAAGATCCTAAGAAGGGGAAGAAAGGTCGTACGATTCTGGGAGGATGAAGGTCTCAGGTAGAGAGGGGGACCCAGAACCTCCAAAACCCCTTAATGAAGGAATATACCTTAAGTCATATTAGGGATCCTGTTATAATTTAAGGTATATTCCTTAATTAAGGGGTTTGGGAGTCTCTGGGTTCGAAGGTCTAGAGTTTAAGGTCCAGAGTTTGTGGTTTAGGGGTTACGATTTTGCGGAACCGATGCTCACGACATTCCACCGAATGCGAGGCGCACATGCCAAAGTCCAAGCACGAGATCAATGCAGGGGGACCCGGATCTTGTATGGAGGTCGGAGCAATAACACCCCCTTTTACTAACATTACAATCCTACTGGGCTAAACCTCACAGCTCTAGTCGATAGACGAAGGCTCTAGCATATGGCACTGCAGGACCTTGTTGAAGCCAATAACCCTAAACCCTAAGTCCTAAGCCCTAAACCTTTACTGTAACAATTAGGGCCACCCTATAGCCCTGAACCCTAAACCCAAAACCCTAAACCCTAAAACCTAAACTCTAAACCCTAAACCCTTAAACCGTCGTTGTAACACTTACGGACCCCTATGCTCAAAACCCCAAATCTTCCACAGACCCTTTACCTTGCAGGCTTCCTCAAAGGGTTCTATAAGGGATCAAAGGAATATGCCTTAAAGGGTTCCTTAGGGGGGTCTATAAGGGTTCTAGGAGGGAGTGAAGGAATATACCTTGAGTCATACTAGGGATCGTACTCTATTGTTGGGTCTATTCCTAATTAGGGACTAGGTTCCTGAGTAGTACCCTTTTGCCCTTTTTGTTTTGGGCCTCAGTAGTTACCAGTACTATTTTGGGGGCTCCTTATTATAAGTATAGTATAATGGGCCCCAAAACCCCAATTCTAATTATTAAGGCCCCTATATTCCCAGACAACATGAACGCATGAAATTAGCAGAGTTAGTATCAGTCGTGGATTTTCCATGGCCAGTAGTGACATCCGATCGTGACTTTCCGTAAGGAGGAATGTCAAGAGTTCGAGCGCAAGCAATCATGAGCATAATGGTTGTTTGCTTGAATCAGCTAAGAAGCGACCCGGAAGACGGTCGCGACGACAGAGCTCTCCAGTAAAGTCTATGCAGTATCTGCCGACAGGAGCAGTGGGCAGGACTTCGTAACCAGGACTACGATCATGAAGACAGAAGCCAAAGATAAAGACGAGCGCACTACAGGAAACCCAAAATAGTTGGAAACCGGATAAAAGTCAAATAGTGCTGGGATTCCCTATGCATTCTCTTCAGGATTGAGGCTATGGGGTTTCCAACTTTTTGGCTTCTACTGTAGCATTCAACAGAGTCTTTGGCCACAGGCGGAGCCCTGACCAGTGACTTATGCCTTAAACCCTCAACCCTAAATCCCAAGCCCTAAACCCTAAACCCTAAACCCTATACCCTGTACCCTAAACCCTAAACCCTAAACCCGAAGCCCTATACCCTAAACTCTGAACACTAAGCCCGAAGCCAACCCTAGCCGCTAAACCCGAAACCTTAAGCGTGGTAGGAGTGAGAAGGGCACAGAGCCTGAGGGTTAAGATTCTTCCTGGGAGGCTCTGTGATAGGGTTTAGGGTTTAGGTTTAGTCGCCTGATGCAACATTTTTTCATTCGGGTTCCGGGTTTAGGGTTGTTATTCATGTCATATATACCCTTAACCCAGAGAGCCCCATACCCCTTAATTAAGGAATATACCTTAAATCATTAGGGGCTTCATATTATGATTTAAGCCATATTCCTTAATTAAGGGGTATTGGGCTCTCTGGGAAGCTGCTGGGGGCAAACCCACCCCGGAACCTTGGATTCTCATTCACCAACCTCGGAAGCCCTGTACAACCTATA
>BGNK01005591.1:26369-36689 GCA_003297005.1 Symbiodinium sp. clade A Y106
CCCTCAACCCTAAACCCTAAAGCCCTCAACCCTAAACCCGAAACCCTGAACCCTGAAACCTAAAGCCCTCAACCCTAAACCCTAAAGCCCTCAACCCTAAACCCGAAACCCTGAACCCTAAACCCGAAACCCTGAACCCTAAACCCGAAACCCTGAACCCTAAACCCGAAACCCTGAACCCTGAAACCTAAAGCCCTCAACCCTAAACCCTAAACCCGAAACCCTGAACCCTGAAACCTAAAGCCCTCAACCCTAAACCCGAAAGCCCTCAACCCTAAACCCGAAACCCTGAACCCTAAACTCGAAACCCTGAACCCTAAACCCGAAAGCCCTCAACCCTAAACCCTAAAGCCCTCAACCCCAGACCCATAACCCTACAACCCTAAGCCCTCAAGGCTCAGCCCTCCGTCCTCTTCAAAAGAAATAATATAGGGGCCTGGATGAGTGGTTGTCAAAATTAGGGGACCCTAGGGTTCCTTTAAAGGGTTCCTTAAAGGGATCTATAAGGGTTCTATAAAGGGTTTAGGGTTCAGGCTGGTTGTCAAAATTAGGGTCCCTTTTTTGGGTACCCTAAATATTAGGTGCCGTAGTATAATAAGGACCCTAAAAGGGGCCCTAATGTTGACAACCACCCGAATGATTGCCTGTGCTATTTTTGTTGGACGCGCCCACATAGGGCCCAAGTGTCCGCACAGGAGCAGGAACAGGTATACTATTTTGGGGGGTTCCTGATTATTTTTGTAGTAGAATATGTACCAAAACCCAATTCTAATCATTATGGCCGCTATACTACTTCCAGCCTTCATAGACTTCCGTAGACCCCGAGGCCTCGAAACAAGTTGAAAGCCCTATAAACCCGACGGAAACCCTAAACCGTAAGCTCAACCTCTCTATCTCAAACCCCTTTATAAAGAACCCACGCTTCCCCAAAAAGCCTGCAGTTCAGATGCGAGCTCTGCATCCTAAACCGAGAAACCATATACTGACAGTCCTGCCGATGCCGGCCATTGAAGGGATGCCTCTGCAAAAAAGACCTCACACCAGAAAACCCTAACATCTCGAGCCCGGAAGAACCCCTAAACCCTAAACCCTAAACCAAAGCCCTGAAGACGCTAGGAAAACCCTAAGCGCCAAGCTTCGAAAACCTAAACCCTAAACCCCTGAAGGATATTCAGATGCGAACGAACATCCCGCTCGAAGAGCTGAAGCGCCAGTTCATGAGTCTTTACGTGAACCCCAAGGTCGAACTTGCCTTTTTCTGTGGGGGGAGAGGGGGGCGGGGGCTAAACCCTAAACCCTAAAGCCCGTTTAGGGTTAAGGATGACATCTCTGGTTTCCCTTTCAGTTCTTGCTTTCTTGGGAAGCTTGTGTTGACATGTCTTTCTGGGCACTATAGTGTTCTTGAATCTTGAGCATACCTCCTTCTACTGTAAACTGCCATAACCTAGACACGTTTGTAGGGTCTTATCTTAGGCCCCAACACATTGCTTGTATATGGACCCAAAAAGTAGATGTCGGTTGAGGCCGGTTGGCTACCCGGAGGCTAAATTGTGCTTCTGTTCGCCCTCTCGCACCACTACTACGGGGGAGTCGTTGACATCCCAGCTGGCCAAGCTCGATGTCCGAGAATCCGAGCTTCTCGCTGAGCTGCATCCATCGCTCGAGCCGCGCAGGTACACCGCTCTTGGATCCCGCGTCATGGCGCACAGTCTCCCCAATATAGGGGCCTAAATAATTACCTATAACATTTTGGGGGTGCCTTGTTAGAACTATAGAATAATGGGCCCCAAAGCCCTATTCTAATTATTAAGGCCCCTATATTACCCTCATGCAGTCTCACTCGCTGGAAGGGACTTCTTCTCCGGACACTGGCTTCGGCGACTCCTGTGCTTCGAAACCCGAAACCCCTAAACCCAAAACCCCAAAGCAGAGAGCTTGACGAATAGTCCCAGGGGATGGCTGCATCTCGTGTCCTAAACCTCCATCCCTAAAGTATAAGCCCCAAATTCTGCACCCTAAGCACTGAAATTATGAACCCTGACCTTAAACCCTTAGGTTCCTGAGTAGTGCCCTTTTGCCCTTTTGGATTTAGGGTTCCTTTATTAACACCGAATAGTAGGAACACGGGTACCTTTATTGTAAAGGGGCTACTCAGGAACCTAGCCCTATAGTAGGGCCCCCAAAAGCACATAAGCAAAAATTAGGATAGGGATATCCCATATAAACCTCCTTATAAAGAAGCCCAATAAGGCAGGGATATCCCTATAAAAATGCTTATGCTTATGTGCGTTTTGGGTCCCTTATATAGCTCCCTTTAAACGCAGCCCTCAAAGGAACCCCAAGCCTTCAGTCTTCACAAGGCGAAGGTTTAGCGCTTCGGGTTTAGGGTTTAGGGGTTTAGGGTTCAGGGTAGGGTTTAGGGCCTTGATGATCCTTGTCAGGAGGGTGAAAACTCCTAACAAGCTAACCCCTAGTATAGGGGCCTAAATACCTACCAATATTGTTGTAGGGGTTCCTTAATATGACTATAGTATAACATACAATACATCCTAAACGTGAAACCCCACACCCAAAGATGCGAAGATCTTCACCTCTAAACCCTAAACCCCGAACCCCTAAACCCTAAACCCAAACCCCTAAACTTCAAACCCCAAGCCCTCAAGCCCTTAAAACCACCAAAAGGCGAAGATCTTAACCCCTAAACCGTAAGCCCTACGCCCCTAAACCCCTGAACCCTAAACCCCAAGCCCCAAGCCCTTAAAGCCCCAAAGGCGAAGATCTAGCCCTAAAGAGATAAAGCCTAAGCTCCGACCCGCTAAACCCTAAACCTTAAACACTAAACCCTAAACCCCGAACACTAAACCATAAAGCCGAAACATTTAAACCCTAAGTCCCACACCCACGAAGGGTCAAGATCTTAACCCCTAAACCCAAAGCCCTAAACCCCTAAACCCTAAACCACAAACCTTAAACGCATTTACACCCTCAGTCCCACACCCCGAAAAAGGCGAAGATCTTAGCCCCTAAACTCCTGAACCCTAAACCGAAAAAAGGCGAAGATCTTAATCCCTAAACCCTAAACCCTACCTGTAGCTGAGAAGACCTACCTTTTTCAGGAACTATTTATAGAAACCATAATTAGGAACCCTAAAAAGGTAGGTCTTTTCGGCTACAGGTAAACCCTAAACCGAACAAAAGGCGAAGATCTTAACCCCTAAACCTTAAACCCTAAACTTTAAATCCCTGGGCTACTGCACTTTAAAAAAAAGCCCTCATAAGAAGCGAAGATCTTAACCCCTAAACCCTAAAAAGGCGAAGATCTTAACCCCTGAACCCTAAACCCTAAACCCCTAAACCCTAAACCCCTGAACCCTAAACCCTAAACCCCACGAAAGGCGAAGATCTTGATGAGACTGGGGCCCGAGAAGGACAAAAAGGAACCCGAGGATTCCGACCAGCCCCGGGGCTCGGCTTCCAGGGGTTCCTTTAAGGTCAGGGACCCAAAAAGCACTTCCGAAAATTAGGGGTCCTTTTAAGGGATCTATAAGGGTTCCTTAAAGGGATCTATAAGAGTTCTATAAAGGGTTTAGGGTTTAGAGGTTCCTTTACGGCACTCCTGGGGTCCCTTCAAGGGCTAGTTCTGCGGGTTCCTTTAAGGGGTTCCTAGGGTCTCCTTAAAGGGCTAGTTTAAAGGGTTGGGGTTGAGGGTTTAGGGTTTAGGTTTTAGGGTTTAGGGTTTCCGCACACCCCTAAACCCTAAACCCTCAACCCTAAAATAAAGGTTAAGAGCTCCTTGGAAGGTCTGTCTGTTAGGGTTTAGGGTACCTTTGAAGGGTTCCTTGCAAGGGTTCCTATAAAGGGTTTAGGGTTTAAGGTTCCCTTAAGGGGCTCTTAGATTCCCCTTAAAGGGCTAGTGTTGAGGGTTCCTTGAAGGGTTCCTATAAGGGATCCTTTAAGGGTTCCTTTTTCCTTCAAGGGATCCTTTAAAGGGCTCTGAGGGTTTAGGGTCTAGGGCTTACGGCCCCTTTAAAGGGTTCCTTTAAAGGGATTCTTTAAGGGATCGTTTGAGGGTTCCTTTAAGGGATCCTTCAAGGAGCTCCTCAAAGAGCTCCTTTCTGGATTTCTTTAAGGCTTCGGTTCCTTAAGAGGCTTCCCAGGGTTTTGGGTGTAGATTCCTTTAAAGGGTTCTTAGCGTTTCGGGGGGTTGCGTTTTGGGGGGTTTAGGGGTTTAGGTTCCCATCGTTTTTGTGGCTTTTGTGGGTTTTTGGTATCGTTTTAAGGCGCGGCAAAGGGTTCCTTAAGGGCGCCTTGTGTAGGCTTCCTTTCAGAGCCACCTTTTCTAAGGAATGTACCTGAAATCATATTAGGGGTCCTATTATGAATTACCCTTAGTGGAAGCCTTGCCGGAACCTTTCCAAGGAACCCAAACAGAAGACCTTAAACCCTAACAACCTCAGAACCCTTTAACGGAATCTGAACCCTACCGCCTATAAGCCCTAAACCCCGAAACCTAAAACCGTTTTAAGGAGCCCTTAAAGTTTTTTGGGGGTTTCTTGTTCTTCTGGGCTCGCGAGGTTTAGGGGCGTAGGGTCTGGGGGTGTAGGGTTTAGGGGCCGTTGTTCGTGGCTGCCGGGCTGCAGAGGGCAAGGGGAGAGTCATGTCTGGGACGGCAGCTAAACGAGTTGCAAGACTCTGGTATACAAGTCCGAGCATGCTCATCAAATCATGAACACCGACAAGGAGCACACCGAAGCGAAGCGCCTAGCTAGGCGTGTGGCTCCGTTTGTTAGTCTGCCATTCGCAGGATATGCGGCGTTGGAGCTCCTTGTGCCGATGACACACAGCTCCAGGCGATGGCCACAGTGTCTGTGAAGGGCTGGATAAGGACCTGCTGGACACCATCAACTACAAATTTCCGGAGGCAAAAATTTTCTTCGTGTGTAGGAAGTGCCGTGACAGCTCGCACATCGGCCGCCAGTCGATCGGACGGGCACACAGTAGTGTGAAATCGCCAAGAGCAATAAGCTCCATTTCCTTGGCCGCTCTTTCAGCGCAATGCCCCTGCTGAAAACTACATCATGGTTGGTGCAGGCCTTATCACTTACCTTTGGTTAGTAGGGAATGGAGGAATGGGGTACAATTATAACTACTATTACTACCATTCTTCCATTCCCTACTAACCAAAGGTAGGATCAAGGGCATAATCTCGCACCTTAGCAGTCAACGATATGAGTGAAGCGGACTGTAGGGTGCATGGTACGGTTTTGGGCTTCAGGGTATTCTGTACAAGAAGTGTTCCATCAGGGTTGTGGAAGGGTTACTGCAAAGGGGCTTCGGGTATTGATTTAAGATAAGGTTTGGCGCCCTGGGGGATTGTCTTGTAGAGGGAAATGTAGGTTTTGGCGACTTGGGTTTGGGATTCAGGGTTTAGGGTCTGGGTATTTGGGGGCTGTGACCCTAAACCCTAAACCCTAAACCCTAAACCGCGGAGGGCTTAGTTATGTTCCTCGACTGGTGACCGCTTGTTTTCTAAAGTGTGCTCCCTCAAACCTAAACCGCAAACGGTAGTTCGGAGCAGCTTTTGAATATCAAATTCAGGGCCGTGGGGAGACGGCTTATGGTTCGCAGTTTGGGTAAGCTTGTCGTAAAGATTTCATAGCCCTAAGGCTTTTAGAGTTCATGCTTTCCATGCTTTGGGCCCAAAGACCATACTTAAAGGTTGTTTGCTAGTTTGGGCGACTGGGTAAGACTTGCACATTCATGACATGGGTTTATGATGCCCAAACCCCAAACCCTAGAGCTCTACTTTCAACCGACTTTTTCCGCGAGTCAACAAAAAGCTGCCTAAATCATGCTCTTATACTCGAAACCTTGGTATATCCCGTGGTATATGGCAATCTTGCTCGATTCCGTGTTCCACGCGGCGCCCGCTAAAGGGACTTCAACCTAGACAAATCCCAGGTGCAACCGAAAAGGCAGTCGTTTTGGGCGTAGGGCATTGGGTTTTTGGTTTTAGGGTCATTTGCTTGCTGAGTCAACCCTAAACCCTAAACCCTAAACCCAGTGGAAGAACTGTTGGGTAGGTAGGCAAGTTTGAAGTTCTGGACACCTTAAACCCGAAACGCCTGGTTCTTGAGAATCCCTGAGCCCTAACCCAGAGAGCCCAATACCCCTTAATTAAGGAATATACCTTAAATAATATGGGGATTCATATTATGATTTAAGCTATATTCCTTAATTAAGGGGTATTGGGTTCTCTGAAAAAGCCATAGACCCCAAAACCTCTCCACCCGGAGCCCTGAACCCCCACACCCCGAAGCCTAAGCCGAACCCCTGAGGGTGACCCTTAGGCCCTAAACTCGCAAACTCTAGGTTCGTGAGTAGTACCCTTTTCTTATCAAAACTGAATAACCCTAAACCCTAAACCCTAAACCGTCACCATTTAGGGGTCATGCAGGAACCAAGTAACCCTAAATCCGAAACCCTAAGAGCCCCCTCATAGATCCCTTTTGAAGGAACCCTTGTAGATCCTTTTTTGAACCCTGAAAGGGGCTCTGAAGCCCGAAGCAAAGGAATCTGGGTCTTTGTTACGGTTTTAGTTTCGGGTTAAGGGTTCCGGGTTGAGGGTTTCGGGTTTAGAGTTTCGGGTTTAGGCACTGGGAGTTTAGGGTTTAAGGTTTACGGATTCAGAGTTTAGGGTTTCCCCAAACCCCAAACCCTAAACCCGAAACCCTAAACCCTAAACCCCAAACCAAGCCCTAAACCCCTAAACCCCGAACCCTACCCCCAACCCCAAACCCTAAACCCTAAACCCCAAACCAAACTCTAACCTCCTAAACCATCAAGCCCTAAACCCCAAACCCCTAACCCCAAAACCCCAAACCCTACCCTAAATTCCCCAAACCGGGCTCACGCTTTCTGCGAAGGTTCGCGATAAACACCCAGTTCGAAAGCAAGCTGCTGCGGATCAAGGCCTCCCTAAACCCTAAACCCTAAACCCTAAACTCTAAACCCTAAACCCCGAAACCCCAAACCCTAAACCCGGCTCCATGGCCTGGTCTCAGGGTCCCTTTAAGGGTTCCTTCAATGGGCTCTTTGGGTTTAGGGTTCCTTTAAAGGGCTCCTTTAAGGGATCCTTCAAAGGGCTCTTAGGGTTTAGGGTTTAGGGCTCCTTTAAGGGTTCCCTTCAGGCTTGAAGGGTTCCTTTAAGGTTTCTGTAAGGGCTCCTTTCTGGGTTCTTTTTACGGGTTTCTTCTCAAGGCTTCCTTTAAGGGTCCGTTTTAGGGTTCCTGTACGGGCTCCTTTTGGGTTCCTTCAAGGCTTCATCTAAGGCTTCTTTTAAGGGTTCCTTTAAGTTTCCTGCAATGGCTCCTTTTGGCGTTCCTTTACGCGTTTCTCAAAGGACTCCTTGAAGGGTTCCTTTGAGTGGTTCCTTGAAGGGCTCCTTTAAGACTTTAAGGGTTTCTTGAGGGGGGTCTGTAAGGCTTGTTCGTTTACGGTTTGTTTAAGGGTTCCTTTTGGGGTTTATGGTCTGGGGTTCATGGTTTAACAGTTTAGTTTAGGGTTTGGGGTTCAAAGTTTCAGGGATTAGGGTTTAGGGTTTAGGGCTTGGGGTTGATTTGCAGGATATCGGCAATTTAGAGGTTGGTATTGTAGGGTTTCAGGATTAGGGTTCAGGTTTAGGGTTTAGGGCTTTAGAGCTCAGGGTCTGGTGGATCTGCCAAAATTCCGATCGTTGTGCTCAGATGCCAGGGACAGTTTCTCATGTACGCTTAGATATATGCCTAGACTTGATGTATGCATAGTATCGTCATCATGATATGACATAAGCAGCATGAACGAAGGGATTAGCGACGGTATGGACGTTACTGTGAATGCAGGATCTGGTCGGCCGGAGTGGTACCAGTCGTCGTAGTAGGCGTAGGCGCAGGAGAGTCGGAGAGTAGGCGAAGGAGTACGATATGGGAGTAGGAGAGACTACGGCTACGGCTACTGCTACTGCTCCTGCTAGTGCTGGTGCTGGTGCTAGTGCTAGTGCTGCGGCTACTGCTACTGCTGGTGCTAGTAGCTACTGCTGCTACTAGAAGTACCGCTACGACGACGACGCCGACGACGACTACTACTGTAATGACGACGAGTGTAACTACTGCTGCTGTTTCTGCTAACTGCTAAACTTCTTGAACAATTCAGAAGTCACCTACATGTCAAGATTGTCAGCCGCCAGTACAACACAATACCCTAGACCCCCCTTTCCCAAAGCCCACAACCCCGAAACCCAGACCCCCAAAGCTGCTTCCCCAAAGCCATCAATGCAGGTGCTCTTAGTTCAGCTGAAGTCCTCCAACTCGGACGGCTCGGGAACGCGCACAGAGGCCCAACATGTTCAAGGGTTTAGGGCTTATGGCTTTGGGATTAGGGAGAGAGCAAGAGGATTAGGTTTGGAGTTTGGGGTTTAAGACAATAGTCGACATTTTGATGTTATGGTCCGTGTGGAATGCTTGTTTTGGAAGGCGAGTTTGTGGGCTGAGCGGGCCCTACACAGGGCTGAGATTGGCAACTCAGGTGTTAAATGTAGAGGGCTTCGTAATTTACGGACGTATACCATATTGTGGCACAAACCCTAATTTAACTGCAAGGCCTTGGAAACCTAAATCCTGCATTAGAGCTTAGTGCATGGGCGCTGGGCTGGGCGTTTCATAGCTCAGGACTTATCACTCGGTGCGAAGCAAAAGGTGCCCAGGGACTCCAAAACCCCACAAATAAGGAGGAATTTAGGGTTTAGGGCTTTGTTCGAAAAAAATGTAGGATCCCTCTATAATTTAGGGTTGAGGGTTTGTTCGATTCGATATAGCAAAAATATATAGGATCTCTATAATTTAGGGTTTGCCGCTGAATCAAAGGGGTTTGGAAGTCCCTGGGTTCAGTTCAGAGGGCTTTGGGGTTTCGTGTTCATGTGCTGCAACCAAGCACATCCGACCCCTGAACCACATCCTTATACTAGCCCTTATAGTTTCCTTTATAGACCCCTTTTTGAAGGAACACCAGCCCAAAATAGTGTAGGTAATTATTATTGCCCAGAGGGTCCACATATACCATTGTGGAATTAGGTCCTAAAAGACCATCCTTATTTTGGTCTTAGGGACCCAAGTTCCAAATGGTAGGATATATGGAGCCTCTCGGCATGTTTGAGCTTGCAACGTCAGTTGGAACAGGTACGGTCTAATGTTTGCACCCTTTGTTCAACTAGGTCCGCTGTTCATACATTCCTGAACCTCAACGATGCTTCATCAAGCACCGGACAGGGCGAGGGCAGCGCGCCAGCTGCGGGCAGCGACGTGCCCGCGACCGTCGAAGAGGCTACTGCTCCCGGAACTCTAAACCCTACTTAAACATCACTATACGTATAATTAGGTATAGTAATAACAGTAATAATAAGAGTAGTAATAGTCTTAATAAAAATATTTAGGTAATATTAGGTATAGCACCGGTTAAGGTACCTATACCTGTACTTAATGAACCTCCAAGTAAAGGATTTCAGAGGACCTTGCTTGCGAGATCAACCCTAAACCCGAAACCCTAACCCCTAAACCCTAAACCCTGAACCCTGAACCCTAAGTGAGCACTGTACTGGTTGATGGCACGATTGGCCCCACGGCTGAAGATGCAGGAGACTCTGGATGCATTCCTGGAGATATGACGGTGGAGCAATACCAAGAAGTGTACCGGAGGTGGACTGCAGGGGAGTTGGGGGATGAGATGGTGCAAGCTCAGTATGGAAAAGGGGTCTTAGAGCTTCTGCAAAACCAGTATGCAGTCATCCAGAGCGTGGAGGAGGACACGGCTCAGCTTCTAGCAGGGATGACATTATGGTGATGCCAGGGCAGGTTCGACACACCGAGGGAACAGAAAGTCGGCATGAACTCGAGTGAGCACCAGGGTGACGAGTGAGAGGTTGGATCATTTTCTGCCTGAAACAGGGCCGGTAAGAGCCCTGGAACTCCTGGCCTGATGGCCTTAGTGCTTGCCGACTGCCTGGCAGACATTAAACAGGAGCTTAAAGAAAACCCTAAACCCTAAACCCTAAAGGATAAGCCTAGCCCAACCAGCCCACTATCTGTGGCGGGCCAGGCTTGCCGAGCGACAGCGAGCGCTTGTTTCACTGACGTCCCGAAGAAATGAGGGTCGGCTCGTTGTGGGTGCCTGTACGCATACAGTTCTTGAATATACTACAGATAGGTAAACACCCTAAACCCACCACCGAAAAGCATCTGAGGCGGCGCCGTCAGTGCCACCACCGAAAAGCTTTTGAGGCGGCGCCGT
>BGNK01005592.1:5750-19322 GCA_003297005.1 Symbiodinium sp. clade A Y106
CTCAACCACTGCATCATTAAACTGTAGTCTCTGTCTGGGCCTGCCAAAAAGCTCCCGTGCATACGTGGCATCGCAGTCCACTGTGATTTTGTTGTGGTTAGGTATCCATGGCTCGTCCCCGAACTCCACAAGCCCAGGGACCCCTGCATCCTCAAGCCAATCCACCATATGGTCAAAAGTAAGCCCACGCACATGGGCCTTCACCGTCGAGCCTCCGAGTGCTGAGTCAGAGCCGGAAATTCCTGTATCGTTCGCGAACACGGCTGACTGCAGCGGGCCAATGGCTCGGTCTGCCCCTAGCTTCGGCTTTGGTGGCTCGAGGGCCTTCAGCCGAGATGCTTGTAGTNCAGAGCCGGAAATTCCTGTATCGTTCGCGAACACGGCTGACTGCAGCGGGCCAATGGCTCGGTCTGCCCCTAGCTTCGGCTTTGGTGGCTCGAGGGCCTTCAGCCGAGATGCTTGTAGTTGTCGAAGTAGCAGTAGGAGTAGCAGTAGCAGTGGAAGAAGCAGTAGTAGTATAGCAGTTGTAGCCCGAACTCTGTCCTGGAACCTCGGCGCCCATTGTCCGGTTCCCCAGCCATGTCGCTCCAGGTCACCACGGTGCGGCAGCCATGGTGCAAAGAGGCCAACAGTGTCAGCGCCTGCTCCCACTGAGAGCCTGGTGATTGAAGCTTAGTTGCATGCCCGGGTGTTAGAGCTCTCGGCCGTTAAGGACGTAGAAGCCGACTGTGGAAGTTCAATGTTTTGAGATTGATTAGGTTGGGACGTAGGGTCTGCCCACGAGCTTTCGGGCTCAAGGCTGCAGACCTCGTCAGGATCCTCGTGTAGACTCGGTCGTAGGTAGACAAAGAACTTCGCCGTCGCTCACCCTTCCAGCACTAAGAAGCGATGCAGATCGATAGAAGCTTCGCTTGTGCACCGCCTTGGTGGAAGGCGCTCAGGAGGGCATTGTGCGTTATCGCGTCCTGGCAGCGGATCCGAACCGTAACCCAAAGAAGCTGAAAGACTGACTGAGACTGGGACTTTAGATTCGGTTGCAGGCAATCTGTTGAGTTGCTTTGTCTAGGCCCTCTGGTGGAACGAGCTCTCGAATAAGTTTGGAGTGGATTGTTTGCCGGATAGCCACGTGACTTCAGCATTGTCACAAACATGTCTTCTGCGGTTGAGGTGCTGTCATTCACCGCGGCGTTCACACATCTGAATCTGTCACAGTTCGTGGACTCACTAAAGTGTTCAAGATCCTCTGCAAAAAGACCGACGGTAAAGCTTCCGACTTCCGACCTCATGCAGGCTACTCCAAGTCGAAACATGTCACGAGGGCCACCCTGTGCATCGCCATTCGCATCGACCTTACCTTGGAGGCTCCGGATGCGCCCAGCACAAGTGCCAACTCAAGAAAAGGTTGGCCCAGCTTTCCTCAATGGCTTACTCAGAAGCTGCCATCACCAGCTGAGCTGGTCAAACATTGATGGAGCACCAGAGCTCAAATTGTCAACAAAAGCGCACAAAAAAACACTCCGTCCGGCCACGAGCTCGCCAGCGGCCTGCCACTGCGCAGCCTCGGACATCGAGGCAGTCCGAAGTCCACGAGGCGAGTTGCAGATCGCTTCGTGCTTTCTGAGGCGCTTTGGCGCAGGCAGTTATCGCTGTATTGCATGCCTTGGCATTGGCTGGATTGAGAGATGGCAGACTGTCCCGCACATGACCATCACATGCCTCTACGCAATCCGGATGACCAAAGACTCAGGAGTTTCGTGGCCTGGAGCCCAGGTACAATGGTGTCTCGTTGTACTTGCCACTGCGGCATCTCCTCACAGGGCTTTCGGCTGAAGGTACACTGCCCAGCCACCCCATGCAGACTTCAGCCTCCAGTGCTCCAGTGCTCCAGCCTCCAGAAGCGCAAGAGCCCCTTGCCAGGAGGCGGCCACCGCGCCGGCGGCCAAAAGCGCACCGAACGTGGAGGCCGTGGGCCGGACCTGAAACGACGAAGCCAAGGGCTAAGGACAGAAAACTCTTGGGAACATCAGGAAGGACACCAGGACACCTCGATCTGGGACTTGGTTCCCTTTGTGCGAGAAGGGAAATGCTTCTGTCTGTGAGGCCCTTGGATTCTAGATAAGACTAAGCGAACTTCAATTCTCCGCCTGGTGCTCCTGCAGGGTGGCGAAGATGCGAAGCTGGCGTGACCACCTTCACTGGAACTTCAGACAGCAGAGGCTAAAAACAGGTTGTGAACTCGAAAGAGTAGGAACAGTACTTGCTGTGTTGTGGAGTAGACATTGACGCAGTGGAAGTGGTGGAAGATGTGGTCGTCGCGTTTGCCACGAAGCTGGATGGCTTATAATGCTTCCGGCTGAATACCGATTCGTTGTTGACACCCCTCTGAGCCCCAGTGACTCTCCAAACCCCTGACAAACCACAAACACCCTCCCCGGTTTAGGTCCAGAAACTGGCTTGCATCCGCAAGCGCCGAAAGCGCGACGTTGCCTAAGTCATGTTCTGCACGGCAGGGCTGCGTGATGACGAGGCATGCTCTAAACCCCCACGTGGCGACCGTCGTGGGTTGTGTGAAGCGGGTGTAAGTTGATGCAAGTAGTCGAAGTGGACCGCCGCCGGATTCGGAACAATTTCGACCTTCAATCCCCCGTCGCTGGGCGCAAGAAAGCTTGAAGCTAGAGCCTCAGCCCGTGCTCCGGCATCCCTGAACTGTCGCAGGCCCGGTTGCAGTGGACAATGTTCCAGCCGACTCGTCCCGACTGTGCGGCTCCTTGGCACTTGTCTATGGACGAGTATGGGGCCGGTGTGCAGGAAGACACACGCAGACAGAGTAAAGAGGGAGGCCGTATGGATCATCGGGACTGCCATCTGAAGGCGCCACACAACCAGAAACTACGCAACAGCAACCAGGCAACTCAGAACCGAACGCAAAAGAAGAATACCTAAATCCATGCAAACATAGCGAGGGCCGAGTGTCGAAGCACGTTCAAGACCTGAGCCCATTGGCCTCAAACAGGTGTAGTATTCCATGCGATGCGGGAGATGCGATGTCGGGTTTCCGTCGGTTGCAGCGCACTGGAGCGTGTCTCAAAGTCCCACTCTGCCACTTTACCGCCACGCGGACACACCGCAAAATCGCCGAGGGGCCGAGGCCACGGTCGACTCTGACCACTCTAACCGTCTCCAACTCCAGCCTTTTTGAAGCGACCCCGACTCCTACTTCCCTGAACGGGCCTTCTGCTCGGAGAGCCACGAGATGCCTCGTGATCTGCCGTGCCTGGCGGGCCGGGAGGCAGCTCGGCCCTGCCCCCCGTGTGATGGACACTTGCAGGCTATTTGACATGGCCTTTCTTGCAACAGCATAAGACAGTTCCCCCCCCCCCTCTCTCTCTCTCGCGCGCTCTCTCTGCTTGTGGACTTCATGCAGGGAACGTGACCGCCGAGCCCCAGCCTGATCGATGGAGGCTCCTCAGCTTGGGCTGCCGTGAGCCGCTGTCACAACTTTGAAGTCGCCTTAAGGCTCACCAGCTGGCCGTCCTCCAGCGAAACCATGTTTAAGGAAAGACGAACCTTTCAGCCTTTCGGGTTGCATTTTCTCTAGCCATCTGCACCTCTCCCGCTCTACGTCTTGACGAGACTTGCGACTCAAAAGTGCAGCCCGAAGTGCGCCAGCGCGCGCTGCCCATAATTTCCAGCCGCGGCGTTCATGGACAGCGACAAGGAGCGGCAATACCGCCGACACGAGACGGGGAGAGCAACAAGTGAGGGTCCTTAAGAGAGACCCCTAGGTCTGGGTTCTGGGCTGGTTTGGCCCTGAGATATCTCGAACCCTTCAAGGAGCCGAAATCCGCAGCTCCAGACTGTGAAACCTGGCTCGCACGGCCGTTCGCCACGTCCGATGATTGGCTCATCCAAGACAATTCCCGATAGGAGGAACCGACACACCCCGCACTGAAGCAAACCTAAGTCTGAAAGCAGTGGAGCCCTGCCCGTCGCCTCCACCGAACGGTAGGCTTGCACGATTTGCCAGGCCGGTGTCGTCTCCTGTGAGCGAAGCTTTTGCGGAATCAGCACGCTGGCTCCGCTGGCTTCGGAGGCCTGGCCTGGCTTGGGTCGTTTGGGTTTGGCGAAAGGCCTTTCGGAAGCTGGCGATCAGATCGGCCCCAAGGTCGCTTGCGACTGCTACAGCCCCGAAACCGAAGCGACGTATTCTGACCTCTGACTTCGAACCACATCGAGCACAATAGCAGCGGCTCTGTTTTGTGGATCTTCTTCTTCTTCCTCCCATCTGCACATGGTAGGAGGATCACCGCGCATAAGCCCCCATATGGGGGCTCTGCTTCCCACCCATTCAAGTCTCCTAACTGCGCCAAGAACTGCAAGGGAGCTTTGCCGAGACTGTACAATCGGCCTCTCTTGCCAGGAAACGGAACCGCAAGCCAAGGAGCAGGGCGGCGTAGCGGCGGCCCTTCGCCCCCAGAACCCCCCAAAGATACGGCAATTTGCCACTTTAGTGTCCTGCCAAACAGTCAATTAAAACCCCGCCGTCGGCTCGGCCGACTTAGTAGGGTGTGTAGCTCTGGACACAAGCAGAGGCATAGCTCTGCTGCATCTGTTGCCGGGCGAACTCGCTCTTGCACTGCCCCAGGCCTTAGCGCCGTCACGCTTTGTGCCGGTGCTACCAGCAACGGCATGAAGATCCCGGAAACCCGACATCTCCCAGCTATCCGAAAAGGCTGACGAGTTGAAGAACAAGCCCTGCGGAGACAACTCGAGATAAAGCCGGGCAGCTGGTCTGAATCTGTGCCGAATATGCCTGATCCGGTCATCCGGCGACGTTGCTTCTCTCCCGTTTGTCACTGTCGTTGCCCGCCCTACGCGGCAGGCCCTGGCCTGGCCGAATCGCTGCTCTGCCACGCGCAGCAGGCCCTGGCATCGGCTTAGAGGGCTCGGCAAAGTCACCGCTCTGCCACGCTTCTGCGCGCCTCATCCGAGACCCCGCCCAGGTGTGTCAGCTCCTGCGAGTCGAAGCGAGTCTTGAAGCGAGTGCGCATGCCTCCAAAGCTCAGCACTGGGAAAGTCCTTCCAGTGGCCCGCGCTGGTCAGAAGTCGGCCGCCACTGGGGTAGGTCAGCCTGCAATAAGCCGCGAAGCCCGGGCTCACGACCCGATGAAAGACGCTTCCTTTTGCCGAATTTTGCCGGGGGACATCACGTGCCCAGCCGAGGAGGGTCCTTGGTCTCCAAGGGCGGCGGCCTCCGTGAGCCTGACGGAAGCATGGCACAGCAAATTTGGGGGGAGGGGGGGGTTAGGGTTTAGATGGGCTTAGGTAACTTAATTACAGTAAATCTATCATGCCACAAACCCCTTACGACGGACACAACCCTCCTTGCCTCTGCAGCCTGTAGGCGCCGCTGGTGTTTGCACGCTTCTCCGCCTGGCAGGAGGGTCACGTGAAAAAGATCAAGACAGGACCAAGAAGGCTGTGGAGTTTCGGTGGGTCGCGCCGTCAGCTAAGTATGTTGCTCATGCTTCTTTCTTCTACTTACCGCTGCTGCTGCTGCTGCTTTCGAGGTATTGCCTCTCCAAGGTTTAGGCTTCTCCGGAGCTTCAGAGCTTCAGCTTGAGGGTGGGTGGAGCAGTGGTGCAGTGGAGCAGGAGCGAAGACATGAAGCTTCTCAGATTTGCAATGTCGTGCTCGGGATGGAGGGAGGATGCGAACGGGATGCATAGTCGCACGAACCTCGTCAACCACTCCATAGACGATGGTTGAGCCCATCGCCTGGCATCCCGCAGGCATCTGAGTCTGCAGTTTGGAAAGCTGCTTTAGCTTGTAAAGCTGAACCTGCACCTGTGAAGCTCTAGAAACCCAAGGCCAAAAGACAATCAGACACGACTGTGAAACTGCTCGTGGGGATTCTCATTATCATCATCGTTATCATGGTGATAGTGATGGTGGCGACGGCGACAATAGCTGTCGTTTTCAAGGACATCATCATGTAGGTCTCATCAACATCCTCCTCCTCCTGCCCATCAGTGCCTTCCGATTCGCCATGATGCGACAGGCGAACGGTAGAGTTTAGAGGCTTGGATTTCCAGCGCTCCCGAAAGTCGGCCAGCGCCACATGGATATCGGCGGTGCCGCTGGTGCAAAGCTCCCCGACCTGCTCCAGCCGGGGAGGAACCAAAAACACTGGGAGTGGCCGCAAGCGTGCCTTTACGAGCTGCTTGGATGAGCTCTGCTTCAAGGTCTCTGGCCTCCGGCCGCTCACCCAGTGCTCAGGACTCATGGTGGGGGTATCACAAGAAAAAGCAACATGTCTTTGCATAGAATCAGTACACTCCAAATCAATATGCCCGACGGGACCTAAAGCAACCGCCCCCGCCATGGGCTGTCGTGCTTACGCCTTTTGGAAATCGCCCTCGCATTTCGGGTTTCTTGGCTAGCAGCGAGAACGTCAGGCGGAGTTTGCCTTGCGTGACGCCTCAGCACAGGGCTTACACGTCTGGGCTCTTACGTCTGGGATGCGTCTAAAAAGTGACTCCTCCCATTCAACTCAAGACTCGCCTCCCTGGCCCAATGCCATAGACTGCCCTGGTTTCTCTTCGCCAACAAGGCGCCCAGCTGTCGGAAAGGATTCGGGCCGAGCAGTTCCTCGCTCCAGCTGGCGATAAGCGCCTGTCTTCTGCGTGGTTTAGGCGTTCTAGGGTTTTGGGTGCTTCGAAGAGCAACTGCGCCTTAGTATCGTAGGCACAGCCCCACTATGCTCCAGAATGCGCAATCGATGCCGTCGCTGTGCGAGTTGTATGATGCATGAGGCTGTGGACAAGCCTGGTCGCAGAAGCCAGTATTTCATGGACAGGGCAAAAAGAAGGCATGCAAGCCACTGCCCCGGTAAGATTTTAGCAATATTGGTGCGCCCGAGGTGCGCATATTTTCCATCGACTGCAGCAGTGCAACAGTAAGGTTACGATATCGCCCGACAGCATCTCAACATGAAGCCTCACACCATCCTGGATACTATGCTATAAAGATTGAAGGACATGTCGGATGAACTCCTATACGCCGTCTCACCATCTTGTGTAGCTTCTGTTGAATGATGCTGCCCTCCCTTCTGCACCCTGCGGTCCGGCCTTAAGGCTAAAGTCCGCAAACCTGGGTAGTTTGCAGGAGACTTTGAGTGCAAGGTTCAGTCGCAGCTTCCAGTTTTGGACTTGGGGGGTTTTGCTTCTTCTTTGACGCCGGGGTGCATCACCATGTATCCGCGATCGAGAGCTAGCTTCGCCAGCTTCACGTTCATCGGCGCCTTCTCACCCGAACGCGTAGATTCTCAGCGTGCTTCATGCTAGGGTTATTGTTAGGGCTGCTACAGTAGGGCTCGTGGCCACCAATGGTGCGAGAATAGCTTTTACACTTTACAACCTGCCTTCCTCATCCTCATCGCCGGAAAAGTAAAAAACACGTGTCCATCCCCCGGTGGCTCCTGAGTGCTCCTGAAGACTCTTGTGCATTTGGGGCCGCGGGCGTGCCATCCAAGAGGTCGCTCTGCACAGGGAACTTCTGAATCCCAATGTGGTTGTCATGCTCATCTCTGTAGAAGTGTCAGAAAGGCCTCAAATAATGACGAAGCCTAATTAAAGCAAAGGAACTTTGCGTGACCCTCCAAACCCAAGTGCTGAACCCCATCCCCTAAAACCCAGAATCTGAAGACATCCCAACCAGCCTGGTGGAGCTTCACAAAGCTTGGTGCTCGCTGCGGATACTGCATGGCGAATCCTGGGCCTGGGTGCTCCATGAAACACTGAGCAAAAGGAAAACTGTCACACAACTCTAACAGCGGAGCTGGCGACCTTTGATGCTATTTCAGATTTTGCAACACTGAATGACGAACAGCGGCAGGGCTTTCTGCAAACAAACACTGATGCCGGGAACGTCGCGCACCCAGCAGGAAGCAACCAAACTTCTACATCCGATGCGTCCCAAAGTCAAACTTCTTACATGCACGGCATACGGTGACGATTTTCAAGCGTGCGGCCCTTGGCCCAAATCCCAAAGCCCTCGACCTCCCGATGAGGCGGGGTGCCGTGCGGAAAGCCCGCCTCGCTGCAGCCGCTGCAGCATTCCTTTGTCTCTCTGTCTTTGCACCGTGTTCACAAACAGCGAACACGTGCTCGAAACGAGGTAACCGGCTGTCAGCAGTTCCCGCGCTCTGTGTCGATACCAAGGAACCCAGTTGAACACAACCTTCTCCTTTGGGACGGCCTGAGGTAGAAGCTGAAGCTGTTACACAAGCACTCCCAGGACAGGACCCGAGTGTCCTTTGAACCCGTGCCGCCTCCGTGTGCCGCGCTCACCCACAACCGGCCTGAAGATCCTTCAGAAGCTCCGCCAGCTCCGGCTTCTGCGGGTGGCCTTCCTGCGACGGCTGTGTGGTGGGCAGCCTGGGCAGCATCCCCGCTCCCCGGGTCCCCGGGTCCCGGGCTCCGCTCCTCGATGGCTTTCCCGAGTTCCTCGGCGCTCCTCATCGCCACCTGGAGAAGAGTGCGATCGTTCGGGACGGAGCAGGATTCCATGCCAAAAAGGCCAAGTGTCAAAGGGGCCACAGGAAGGTGAGCTCCGAACACAATGCTAGCTGCTAGCTTCGACGTTCCATATGCCGGGCATCATGCATTCAAGCAGACGAAGTTTTGGGAGAGCTGCATCCGTCGTGATGTCTATCGATCGTCAAGAAAGCCTGGAGGCTTTCGAGCTATGGCCGTCGGCATCCAGCGGCCTCTACCTGATGTGAACTTCTGCCTGTGATTCCAATCAGCGGCCAACAATGCATTAAGGTTTCGCAAACCACCCAACATCAAGATACTCCCACACGGCCGTCAGTGGACCAAACGCGGCACGCACGTCCCTGAGTCATTCCGAACTTTCTGCTCAGGCGCTGCATACACGGCCACAACCTCGGCTGCCCGAGCCATGGCATTATGTGAGGTGAACGGAGGACGTTTCAGGCTTAGCCCTTTAGCTCTCTGCCCCCGGTCTACGAGGAACACCTTCGACACTGAAAGGAGGCAGCTCTGCATGCGATGGCGGCACAGTGCCATCGTCGTCGGACTGCGACATCTCCTGGCTTTTGCGAATCAGAAGCCATTGGGTCCGTTGCTCCCGGCAGTCTAAGACTGAGCTAGAATCCGCCTGCAGTGCAAAGCCTAGCTTGAGGAGAACCCTTTGGCGGATGATTGCGCTTTTCGCATTTCTGATCTGAGACTTCAAAACCCTTGAGACCAACGGTGGGGGTTTTGAAGGGCTCGGCAATCTTGAGGCTTTCCTTCCCAATTCCGAGCTTCTAGCCGCACAGGCGATCCTGCCTAGGCCCAGAAGTCTGAAATCAGCATGTTCCGAAGAAGGGGTAGCCCTGCAGTTGTTGCTTCGACTTGACTGCCCCGGCATCCTTGAAGATCGGATCGTAGGAGGATCCGTCACAGAGGGTCAGGATGATGCCGCCCAGGGTCTTGTCTTCCTTGTCCTCTGCTTGAAGCAGGGCCACGCTGTGACTGTGATGGTGATGCTCAGAGGCCTGAGCTTCAAGGTTTTTGGGCCATGTTACATGCGTCCTGACCGAACAGCTTCTTGCCAGCAGATGGTGGACTTAGCTTCTGCACCTGCGTCTGTCACTGCTCACCGGGCACAAACCCTAAAACAATAACACGAAATGCCTATAGCAACCGAAGCTCGGAATCCGCGGATGCCAGCAGTCGCATGCCCTGGCCCTCTGCTGCAGGAGAGCCGACACACCGCAACAGCAACCCGGGCCTGTTGAAACTGCTGAAACCCCGTGGGCGACTGCTGTTGCGGGAACCCGCCGGGCAGTGCAACCCCAGGTGGCACCTGGAGCAAGGAGCATCTCCAAGTCGCAGCTTCTGACCTACTCCTCCGATCAGCTTTTCGACGGCAATTCTTGATTACGTTCTGACGGTGGTGTTTCTGTTTCTTTGCATGCTCCGGTTTCTGGATGCCTTCTCGCTGACAGCTTGGCCCAGACATGGCCCATCACGGCGCTGCATGAGTTCGCCCTCAAGAAGCTACGCGAATACCGAGCCGCACACGGACTGAACTCCGAAACCTCAAACGTCTAAGTCAAAGTCCACTCTGAACCCTGCCTGATAGTAGGGGCCTTGCACTTGCATAGGCTGTGAAGGCACCTGCAAGATTTCGAGTTCGGGTTTTGCTTTCTGGGGTGTTCTTGGGCTCACAACAAAACACCTGGAAAGACGCTTGAGCGGTGACAAAGCCGGGAGATGGCTGATAGCCATAGCCGCCCGGTGCAAGCTGCGGGGAAGCCTGGCCTACAACCTCGGCGTCGAAAGCATGTCGAGTTGCAAGGCTGGGTTTTTGGGTGTGGTTTTGATGTGCTTGTCGTCACATCGTTCTCGAAAACATGTGCGACCCTCTAGCCACAACCGCTATGCACCTCGCGAAACCCGACCCTTCCAGCAGCCGAATGGGTGGCCGGGAAACTTGCCAGGACCCCAGCTGCTGCTGCTGCTGATGCACGGCCTTCCCAGGAGGCGCGTGGCTTCGAGATCGAGGTTTTCGTGACAGGGGATGACTGGTCATGCATGTGCTCCCTCCGACCGAGACCGAGACAGAGAGAGCGAGAGCGAGAGCGAGACAGAGAGAGCGAGAGCGAGAGCGAGAGGGAGGGGGAGGGGGAGAGGGGAAGGGAAAGGGAGAGGTCTTGGCATGCTAGCGAAATCAAGGGGCAGGCAGTGGTACGCTGGCAACAGGATGGCACAAGTCCAGGCAAGACTTTGGGACTGTAGGTGTCGGTCGTGTTTCAGACCCACGACCGATTCTTCAAGCCGAGGGCCACTGCACAACAGGCCGGCTCAGTCTTCTTCTGCGTTTACCGAGCGCAGGCAACGTCTCCGCCTGTGCTCGAAAGGTTGCCAGCAGAAGATGCATGTGGAGGCGCCCTCTTGAACTTACCACGATGAGGAAGCCATATGAATTAACTAACATCCTTGGCGCCAGCCCTCTTGCCTTCTGGGGTGAGGCCTGCGCTGTGACGAAGCTGGCCGGGCCAGCGCTGCCAGGCTGCGAGAGCGGCGGCTGGCCGACGATCTAGGCCGAGGAGCAACTTCTGCTTTCGAAGACACGAACCCCAACACTTTCTAGGCTTCAAGCTTCACGACATCACTCACTATCGAGGACGGTTGCGAGTGCTTTGCCACTAAAGCTGCGCATACGAGGAGGCATCGCAGCAACGTCGTAGCAGCCGTGGCATAGCAGCAGAAGCAGCAGTGGTCCTGAACGTCCACCCGTGCTCCGCCAAGGTGCTTGCCAGGACCGCGAGAGGACCTCACGAAGCACAGCGATCGCTCACTTGAAGTGATGCCCAAAGCCAAATCTTTCGCTTTACCGGTATCTGTCCTTCGGAAGGTCCCAAGGACCATGCCTACGCCGCCTATGCTCTCTGGCCAGGCCTGGGCCTGGGAGTCTTGCGGGGGGGCACTGGCCATGGCTGGAAGAGACAGGTTTCTGAGCTATAGCGGACGCAAGCGTTCCCTGGGCTGCGGCACGTCACGGTAAGGCCCAAGGCCGGGAGCCTCCAATCAGAGCTACGTCTTCCGAGTTCCAGGCACATTCAAAGATACGTCGTCATTCTATGGACAAACATGCGGAACGTGCCCCCCAACTCGGACCTTCATCTTGGCTCGCGATGCCCTGTCTCGTCTCTGTCCTCTGTAGCATGCGGAAAACCGTGATGCTGGCCCACACACCAAGTCATCTGCTTGGCACTCTATACAGAGATGGCAGGCCCGGCGCACAGCTGTATGCCAAGCGACGGGACTGTCTGAACTCGCCGGTGCATTGCACTCCATGCCAAGACACCGACCACACAAAACTGGCTCGAGCAATCGAATTACGCATAATGTAAGTGCCTTCTGTTCAGCCTCGAGTGCTAGACTGCCCCCTTTCGAAACAAGGCTAAAGTTCACATGCAGTTCTCACTGCTGGCCTCGGACTCGGTGTAAGACTCGGACTCGCTGCTTTGGGTCTTGCCCTGCAAAGCTCAGAGTTCCAGCTGCCATTCACTGCCCGGTCAAATCGGCTTCACAGGACCAAACTCCTGTGTCCCTGCGTCTTACCGTCTTACCGAACGAGGCGCAGATTTTCCACGTACTCTGAACCCACGATTCTGAAGCTCAATGATCAAACTCCTGTGTTGCGAGCCTATATATCTTCAAGTCGACCCGCTTTGGTCCTGAGGCCCGTGGCCTTCTCGAAGCTCTGTGCCGGTCCGTGGAACATCCCACCCATCTCGGACCAGTAGTAGCAGGGGCTCAG
Source organism: Symbiodinium sp. clade A Y106 (assembly GCA_003297005.1). Taxonomy (NCBI): domain Eukaryota; class Dinophyceae; order Suessiales; family Symbiodiniaceae; genus Symbiodinium; species Symbiodinium sp. clade A. Next base: position 18,090 of record BGNK01005592.1, read on the forward strand.
CAGCGCCCAAAACATGACGTAGCCAGCATGGACCTGTTCAACGAGAGAGACCAGGCAAAGCGCGCTGAGTAATCATTCATGCGACTCTTTCGGGTCCCACGATGGTGAAGGCAGCCCGAGGCGTCTAGATTGAACGAGTGAACAGAAGAGGGCATGACGCTTGGCGCAAGTCTGACGCCAACTTCGAGGCTGCACCAGGGCACCAGTGACGGCGCGTCGTTTGGATCCGCTTACGCCGCTCACATACACGACATAGAAGACATAGAAGCAAGCAACTTCGACATCAGCCGGGGCGACCCGCGAGCAACTTGAACCCAGAACCCCAAGGCGAACATCAGACTTGAACTTCGACCCTGCCTGGAAAGGTAGCAGGGCGTCCTGGATGGGCTTGTAGAAGCAGAAGCCTGCAATCCTGGGCCCCAGATTTGTGCTGCACGCATTCCGCGCGGGATCATCCTGATCTAGTCTCGAAATTCGGAAAAATGTGAGAAAGCCTCATCCGGCAGACAGCAAAATGATCAATCTCTCGCAACCAGCCCCCTCATCAACANGACAGCATATTTCACATCTTGCTGAGCGGGGCCCGCCTCAGCCATCTGCACAAAGAGCGAGAAGCAAACCAAGACTGCCAAGGCCACGTACCAAGGCTGTGAATTGTCCACCTGAACCATTATTACCAATATCACCATCACCATCATCACCATCAGCACCATCAGCACCATCAGCACCATCAGCATCACCATCACAATAAGCATAAGAACAATAAAAACGCTAACAACCACCAAATAACAAGACGGATAATATTGTTATCATCATCATCATGCTGGCGGGAGAAGTGCCCAAGTTTTGTCGTGAGCCACGCCTTTCCGAAGCTAAACAGGAAGATAGCTTCGAAAAAGAGTGCCAGGAACTGAGCCCAAATGCCTCAGTCCACGTTGGAAGACTGCAGCTTCCGACTTTTGCATCAAAACAGGGCGCCCCANTTCCGAAGCTAAACAGGAAGATAGCTTCGAAAAAGAGTGCCAGGAACTGAGCCCAAATGCCTCAGTCCACGTTGGAAGACTGCAGCTTCCGACTTTTGCATCAAAACAGGGCGCCCCAACATATTTGCCAGATGAATCCTAGATGCGGCCGCGGAAGCCGAAGTACTTGAAGCAAACATCGCTGCTAATGCCTCCAAAGCAACAGCATTAGCTTAACAGCACCACAAGACATTCATGCCCAATCCAGAGC
>BGNK01005592.1:21101-36430 GCA_003297005.1 Symbiodinium sp. clade A Y106
CAGCTCCGTGGCCTTCTTGCTGGAATCCACTGCCAGCTTGTACTCCATGGCTCCACAAAGCGGGGTGACAGTCTCTTGCTTGGAGGCTATATAGCTCGAGCACCAAAAACTGAGAAGGAAGACGCGGTATACTATCTTGAGAAACTCCCAAAGGTATCATGGTATTGTACTGTTCCAACATTATAGCTTCGCAGTACCATGGCATGCGAAGTATGACCGTGTTCTTAGAGTATTGCAGTGTTATGGTAGCCGCAGCCTACATTACAGGCATTGGGGCTCCCAATCTCCAGAGCATCAAGGCAAAGAAGATTTTCCGTGTCTGTTGTTGGCAACACCAAGTCATGTGCTTGGCACTCTATACCGATGCAGACATGGCAGGCCCGACGCACAGCTGTTGCCAAGCGCCGGGACTGTCTGAACTCGCCGGTACATTGCACTCCATGCTAAGGCACCGACCGACTACACAAGACTGGCTCGAGCAACCGAATTAGCATAAGGGCCTTTTTGTTCAGCATCGAGGGTCAGGCTGCCTCTTTCTGAACAAGGCTAAAATTCACATGCAGTTCTCACGGGTGGCCGCAGTGGTGGCCACGGACTCCGCGTGAGACTCGTACTCGCCGCTTTGGGTCTTGCCCTGCAAAGCTCGGAGTTCTAGCTGCCACTGATTCACTACCTAGTCAGCCCTGACACCCCGCACAGATCATCGGTTTCACAAGACTTTCCCTGTGTCCCTGCCCCACCGTCTTGCCGAAAGAAAATGGCGCAGATTTTCCACATGCCCTGAACCCATGATTCTGAAGCTCAATGCTCGAGCCTATCTTCAAGTCGGAAGAGAACACAAGGACCCGCTTTGGTCTTGAGGCCCGTGGCCTTCTCGAAGCTCTGTGCCGGTCCGTGGAACATCCCACCCATCTCGGACCAGTAGTAGCAGGGGCTCAGCAGCGCCCAAAACATGACGTAGCCCGCATGGACCTGTTCAACGAGAGAGACCAGGCAAAGCGCGCTGAGTAATCATTCACGCGACTCTGCATTCGTCTGTCTGGCTGCAAGGATTCGGGTCCCACGATGGTAAAGGCAGCCCGAGGCGTCTAGATTGAACGAGTGAACAGAAGAGGGCATGACGCTTGGCGCAGGTCTGACGCCAACTTCGAGGCTGCACCAGGGCACCAGTGACGGTGCGTCGTTTGGATCCGCTTGCGCCGCTCACATACACGACATAGAAGACATAGAAGCAAGCAACTTCGACATCAGCCGGGGCGACCCGCGAGCAACTTGAACCCCGAACCCCAAGGCGAACATCAGACTTGAACTTCGACCCTGCCTGGAAAGGTAGCAGGGCGTCCTGGATCGGCTTGTAGAAGCAGAAGCCTGCAATCCTGGGCCCCAGATTTGTTTTGCACGCATTCCGCGCGGGATCATCCTGATCTAGTCTCGAAATTCGGAAAAATGTGAGAAAGCCTCATCCGGCAGACAGCAAAATGATCAATCTCTCGCAACCAGCCCCCTCATCAACANTGCACGCATTCCGCGCGGGATCATCCTGATCTAGTCTCGAAATTCGGAAAAATGTGAGAAAGCCTCATCCGGCAGACAGCAAAATGATCAATCTCTCGCAACCAGCCCCCTCATCAACAGGCCTCCGTTCGTTCCATTACAAGAATGCCTGCTGCCAAGTGTCACTGCCCCGAGATTTCCACCGGCACCCACAAGTGCGGACACAACTGCGAGCTGCTTCCTGACAACAAAGAATTGCGAAGATGAGTTGTTGCCATGACCGCATGACTTCCCACCTTGATGTGCTGACCTGTCCCACATAAATGCAATAGGTGGCAACTGATCATGCGAATCACCCACAATCTTCTTTGCACTGATCCGACTGATCCAAGCTTCCGGTTCATGAAGGGCACGATGCCGTAGGAGGTGCCCTCAGAGGCTAGGTGATTGTCCCACAAAATCTATCCTTCTGACAGCATATTTCACATCTTGCTGAGCGGGGCCCGCCTCAGCCATCTGCACAAAGAGCGAGAAGCAAACCAAGACTGCCAAGGCCACGTACCAAGGCTGTGAATTGTCCACCTGAACCANGACAGCATATTTCACATCTTGCTGAGCGGGGCCCGCCTCAGCCATCTGCACAAAGAGCGAGAAGCAAACCAAGACTGCCAAGGCCACGTACCAAGGCTGTGAATTGTCCACCTGAACCAGTATTGCCAATATCACCATCACCATCATCACCATCAGCACTCACCATCGACATCAGCATCACCATCACAATAAGGCTAAGAACAATAAAAACGCTAACAACCACCAAAATAACAAGACGAATAATATTGTTATCATCATCATCATGCTGGCGGGAGAAGTGCCCAAGTTTTGTCGTGAGCCACGTTTCCGAAGCTAAACAGGAAGATAGCTTCGNAAAAGAGTGCCAGGAACTGAGCCCAAATGCCTCAGTCCACGTTGGAAGACTGCAGCTTCCGACTTTTGCATCAAAACAGGGCGCCCCAAAATATTTGCCAAATGAATCCTAGATGCGGCCGCGGAAGCCGAAGTACTTGAAGCAAACATCGCTGCTAATGCCTCCAAAGCAACAGCATTAGCTTAACAGCACCACAAGACATTCATGCCCAATCCAGAGCNATGAATCCTAGATGCGGCCGCGGAAGCCGAAGTACTTGAAGCAAACATCGCTGCTAATGCCTCCAAAGCAACAGCATTAGCTTAACAGCACCACAAGACATTCATGCCCAATCCAGAGCCTCCCAGGGATCGTGCGAACAGGTTCATCAGTCCGAAAGAACCAGCCAGGGCGCTGGCATCACCTGTCGCGCAGCTTTCGATTTTCAAGTGCATGAGAATCTGGCATGCAGACAGCACGAGCCTGCATCCATCTGGAAGTACGTCCGAAAATGCGTAGCCAACTGATTGTTCATTGCGAGTTCCTCACAAACGGGAAATTTACAAGCACATGGAGCCAACATGTGATCCTAGCTCAAGCGCCCTTTGGTTCCTAACACACTCACACACGCACCCAAAAAAATACTAAGCGCAAGGTTGCTGGGTGTACTCCCATTTGGTCATGCTAGAACAACAGGCTGTATTCTTGTATTCTGGACATTTACACATCTATGCTTCTGCTGCTACAGCTGCACAAATATTCTCGACAAGGAAACCTCAAACTGAGCAGACGGGGATCTGTGCCGAAGCATGCGGAATATTGGAATATCATGACCACGACACGAACATCGCGCAGCACCTCGACATAGTCCCACATAGAAGGCTTTTGTGTCTTGCCGGTCACGGCCGGATCGTAGTTGCGTGCCGTCGGCATATCCCAGCACCTTGGCTAGGCGCTAGGAGCGGACGCTTATTGTTCAGCCTAGATTCCTAGATCATCGAAAAAATTCAAGTAAAGCAAAGCAGAGTGTATCTTAAATCGGCCGGGCATCATGAGCTTCATGCAAATGGCACAAACGACGAACATGACCGCTGGCACCACCATGGAAACACGCCAAGCGACGTTCGGCTCCATCCCGGAGGCCACCATAGGATTGAAAAGTACTNCTTCATGCAAATGGCACAAACGACGAACATGACCGCTGGCACCACCATGGAAACACGCCAAGCGACGTTCGGCTCCATCCCGGAGGCCACCATAGGATTGAAAAGTACTGACATCATAAAAATCCTCAGCCACTTATACAGTCAGCGTCACAGCCAACGTCCACATTCAAGAACAAAGTGCGGAAAAGCGCATGCAAGCTGCTGGGTCACGCCGCCTCCCAGGTTGCCCCAACCGGCCGCAGTGGCGTTGGCCGTTCCGACAANGCGTCACAGCCAACGTCCACATTCAAGAACAAAGTGCGGAAAAGCGCATGCAAGCTGCTGGGTCACGCCGCCTCCCAGGTTGCCCCAACCGGCCGCAGTGGCGTTGGCCGTTCCGACAACCTGCAATTGTAGACACCGGTTTACACGCCCTGCGGGACCTGAAACATTCAAAAGCGCGAGAACAAGTCTGTCGGAAATAAGCACTGGCAACGTTGGGCGCAAACATCAGCGAGCACCAGAACTGATTGGTCACGAATGTGGCGCCAGCACAACCTGACGGGGGAGGGGCGACAGTGACTCTCAGTGCAAACTGATACAGTACCGCCAGCAGCAGTCACAAGAATAAGGCGATGACAGTAAAGTAATCTGAATAACAATAACAATAACAGCAAACGCCACTTGTCTGCGAAAAATATGACGAAAGCTGTCAAGCTCACCGTTAAAAATGGCAACAGCACAAACTCCTAAACAAGCTCGATTNCCCCCCCTTTCTTTTACAGGAAGTTGTGACATGGACATCGTTAGCCTATGAAGAATCGGATCAGCGTGTAGTTCCATGGAGCCGTAATCGCAGCCGCCATTGCCACCCAGAAAGCCCCGAAGGACATTAAGCCGCACTGAACGTTCACCTCAGCAGGCAAGGCTGGTTTTGGGCGCGCGCCGCTTTGGAATAATTAACAAGTTAGGGAAGCGGGTCCCGCTGACAAGTCACCGGGCCAAAACGCTCTAGGAGCGTCCCCAAGGCTATCCTCACGAAGATGGTCGAGGCAACCGAGGCCACGCCCGCGTTCGCAATCACGGACTTGCACTCCGTGCCTTTTTGGCGGTTTGAAACGACAGGATGCCAAGTCCTAGACACCATTGTCCTGGTAAAACAAAAAACCCTTGCGAAGCAAAGGTGGTGCACTCCGTGCCTGGGGTGCACACGCACTTGGCGAGCACCTGGGGCCTGTACTTCTCCTTCTGCTCGGCGGTTGAGTCGGCACTGCTCTCTACATCTGTGGGGACGTCTTTGCAGTCGATCAGCTTGCCGTCCTCCTTGAGGACCCCATACTGGCAATAGCTCAGCCCACTCTTCAAGTTCTTGAACTTCAGGTAGGCTGGTCGTGTTGGGAAGTCCGTAGGAGGGAAGAGCTGGTTCTCGCAGGTCCCCATGCTGGTCGCAACTTCGAGGCCCAAAGGCGCCAGGGCAAACCAGCCTTGGCTGCTTACGCAGCGTGCCATTATGACTTCAGATATCAGTGTGCCTAACGAGCTAAACTCAGGAGTGCCGTGAAAAAATTCTACGAAGTAGCCCAGGAAGGCAAGGAAGAAAGAGATGGTACTGGCCCAGAAGGCACGCATGTGCGGATTCTGCTGCACGGTGCCACAGACCCTCAGCAGCGGCAGCTCCGTGGCCTTCTTGCTGGAATCCACTGCCAGCTTGTACTCCATGGCTCCACAAAGCGGGGTGACAGTCTCTTGCTTGGAGGCTATATAGCTCGAGCACCAAAAACTGNGCAGCGGCAGCTCCGTGGCCTTCTTGCTGGAATCCACTGCCAGCTTGTACTCCATGGCTCCACAAAGCGGGGTGACAGTCTCTTGCTTGGAGGCTATATAGCTCGAGCACCAAAAACTGCGAGCGGAAGTTCACCCATGTCACTGTCAATCGCGTCCCTTCCGCTTCCCTTCCCCACATCAGCTGGTGCAGCCCAGGGCGCCGATCGCCGAGGCCCCAGAGGTTGAAGAGGTTCTGGGAGCTTGGGACTTCGATTCAGGGTGCAGGTGCTGGCGAAATGTGTCTACAAATCCTCTTCGGACGAGCATCCGTCGCGAACCGCTTGATCTCCTGCCGATCTTCTGCCGCGCCTTTGATGCGTTTCACGGTGACCACCGCCACCTCTGCTCCTGTCTTACGGCGGATCTCTTGGGCCAGCTCGTCGATCCTGAACAGGGATTTTATTCGCCACGTAAACCTAAGAGCCGTTCCAATCCTTTTTGTCAAAACTTAGACCTTGAAGAATCGGACGATCCATGCAAGGAGTCCGTCACTTGGATTCTCCCGAAGCTAGCCAGTTACTTGTAGCCGGCGAGAACGAGAGAACGAATGACAACGTTGCCCTTTGCCAAGCCTGCGCCAAGGCTCCGTTGCACCGTGGCGCCGCGAAGCAAGTGTGCTGTGTCCGAGACGAAGCCAGTGAAGCCAGTCCCCCGGTGCCAGGGTGACGGAATTTCACCTTGGTCTTCGTTTTCAGGTTCTTATTCTATCACCTCCCCACCATGTGGAATTCAAGGTGTCGTCCTCGTAAGCATAGCATACCAGGGCCGCGAGAGCAGCGGAATGACACAAGCCAGCAATTAATGCTTATTGAACTAGTCAACTCCAAGGTTGCTGCTGAAATGTTGCGTTCTTGGACAACTTCACTCCGCGCGGCTAGTGACGGCACATGACCTCTTCATCCAAGCTTTGCACTCTTGCCACTGCTCAGAGAAACTCCGAGCTAAGCTCCGAGACCGTTGCATCTACGCCAATCGTCGTGTGTGAAACGCTTGCAGACTCTTGCAGTCGCAGTGGCTGGGCGAAGCCACTGCCGGAAGAGATGCCCGGCTCAGCATTAGGTGCGCCTGAAGGATGGGCTGTAGCCGTCTGGGAAAAGGTCTCACGTGTAGTTTAGGCAGTAGAGAACGGACTTACCAAGCCAAGCAGTTGCCGCATGTTCAGAACCTTGTCCAATCAAGCCCTGCAGAATCGTGCTCAACTTCACTCCAGAAAACACCTGACCATGCGTGCTCTTCCTTCTTCGACTCGTGCGCGAGGCGATGGACTTTGCCACAGTTGTGCGAGTCGAAGCACACAGGCCCGCAGGGCAGTCCGCCACCCTGGAACTTTGGAGAGAGGGCCTGGCTACGTGGGAGGCTGAGCCCAAGCGCCTGGCGGAAGGGCGTCTCTTCGCGATAAACGAATTCGACTTGGCCTCCCTGCTCCAACCTGAGCGAAGCTTTCAGGGGCTTAGGCCCAAGAGACTGACAGACTGACAGCTCCCAAATTCCGAGGCCGAGCTGCCGTGATTGGAGGAGGCGTGCGCGAGAGTTGGACATGCAGCCGCCAGCAGCAGCTGCCAGCACTGCGAAAGCCTTAGCCGCATGTTGCGTCCCAGGCCATGCCGGTTCAGGACCCCACTCGAAACGGGCTGGATCAACTTTCCATAACGTGTGCAAGTGGGGTCAGCTCGACTTTCGGATGCGAGGCAAAATCCTACAACTCTCAACCCCAAGCATTGAGAACCTTAGAAACTGTTTGCAATTGTTTGGTGGTGTGCTGATCAGGCCGAGGCACAAGCAGCAGCGCGGCGACCCGGCGGCGAAAACGCTCCCACCGGACCTCCTGCCTCAGGGACGCCAAAAAAGGCAACAGGGTGTTCCGCTTGTCAATGTCGCGTCTCGATGAAGCACGCCGGGGCAAACAACACACACACACATCTCCCCGAAAACAGCAGGCCAGTACGCCTCCGCAGAGCCAGGAGGTTAGGTCATTCCTGTTGTGTTCATCAGCTGCTATACTCAACTTCTACTCTTACCCTGACTCGCGCAAGCGGCAGGAAGCCGAAGCGAGGCCGGTTCTGCGGCCTTTTGCGTTGTGGGATACGGCCGCCGGTCTCCACCTGTGGCGAACGAAGAGCAGCTGTCTAAGCGTGGTTATGCAGAGACGCAAAAATGGAAGGCCTTTCCAAAGTAACGGTTAATCAGGCTTCGGCTGGCTGGAATGAAGCCCATGGCCCATCTTGCAAGCATAAGCTTCCACCACAAGCCCGCACGTGCTCCAACCCTTTTCAGATCCCCGTCCACGCGCCGCTCTGTGATGGATGCACGCGCAGGTCTGCCACCGCATCTTTTTCGGAGGCCCAGGCAAACGGCCCAGGGCACCCCCAAGGCCAATGAAACTGTGGGCGGCACCGCGGAAGAGCCGCGCCTCTGAGAAGGCGGCATACAACATGTCTTGTTTGCGGCGAGCTGAGCTGACCAAGAAGCCCTCCATGCTGCTTTTTCGGAGACAAACCCACCATGAAGGCTTCTTAACTATTGCAGCTCCGTGCAGCAAGCGGCAACAACAAAATTAGCTTGATTCCCAAATCACCCACACCCATCGCACTTCAACATCTTCGGATCTGGACTTGGCACAGAAACCAGGACAAACTTGTGCTGTCGCGGCCTCGTGGGCAGGCTCCCTGCGTGCGCCCGCAGCTCACGGCCCGCGCCTTCGAAGCCAAAGCAGGGGGTCGTTGTCGTGTTTGTTCGTTCGAAAGTGCATGGGGTCAGTGTAATCACAAGGCAAGCACATGTGTGCACATGCCGATGTGCAGCAGCATTCCTGCGCAAACATATGCACTTAGTTTACACACGGAAACATCTACATCGCCACATTCGCAGAAGCACTTTGTTGGTTGCTATTGTAATTGTATGATGGCTACATGTGTTATGTCATATACTCCAATTCGACACATCTTCCAACCTTTCACGCATACGTGCATTGTTGCATGTGTCTGCGCGTCTTCCAGCATGTTTGCATGTTTGCATGGCTGCATCATGGCGCATTCTCGTACATACATGCATGCATGCATGACGGCGTGGGCAGTAGCACCTTGCAACTTTCCTGCTTGCAAACCCAGCCTGCGCGACTGAACCTTGGCAGCTGCAGCGCGGCCTGCGCAGATGTTACAAAAGGCGACGGCTGCGGGGTGGCATATGTATGCATATACATCTATAAATGTCTGTATGTACATATGTGTATATATGCACACATGGAGACTCGCAGCCATTTGATGCCATTTGACAGGCCGTGCCGTGCACGAAAGTCTTCCCACTTGGGCCAGTCCTTCCGGTCGGGTGTTGGCCGGCATCTATTTGTGCCCTGTGGTGTTGTACTGCATAGAGCAGTTTGGTCCGCCATCGGAGTGCACGGCAGATTTCTGCAGCACAAGCCTCTTGGGACTGTGAGCCCCTGCTTTGATTAGGTGCAGTTTGAATATACTAGGACACATACATATGCATGTGCCTTCCGGTGCACCCAGATGTACTCAGACACTCATGCGCAATCGCCTCACGATCGAAGATGCCGGTGGCTGCCCAGCTAGAACGGGGACACTCAGTCATAGTGGGCTCATCACACGCGCTTGAGCCACGCCCCTGCGGTCCCAAGCTCCAAAACACATCTGGGCAAGCTTCCTGCGCTCTGGACTTTAGGATGTTGAGGAACAATAAATGCGCATTGAGAAAACTAGCACCGCATCTGTGACTTGCGATGCCCACATACTATCTATACATATATATATATATATATCCATGTGTATATGTACATATGTAAGTCTCTGAGTATCGAAACTCGGGCAGGGTCCAGCCGAAGCTGCTCGAAAATTCTCAGCTGTGCAGGCTGGCACTTAGATATTTGAGGCTGGGTGCCCGTAGTACCGGAGCCAAGCTTGAGACACACCCAGCTGAGGCGCAGTAGTGACTGCCAAGGTCTGACTCGATGTAATCCGTAGACCCGAAAGCCACCCCCGTTGTGCGGAGGAACTTCATGCTGTAAACCCGTGAGCTTCTTGGATCAGCCCTCAGCCTCAGCCTTCAGGGCTTTAGCTGCCCTGTCGGGTTTCGGGTTTCAGGTGCTGCCCTGACTGCTTCTGCGGTTGTGCTGCTTCGTTCTCCTCCCACTGTGCGGCGGCAGCCAGGGCACACAGGAGCGAGTTCCGTGACACCTGGCAGTGCAGTCCGCAGTCCGTGTAAGTTTCACGTACGACGTGCCACGGCTTGCAACCCTTGGCCTCGTCGGGTTTGAGGGAGCACTGCAAGCTCCCGTAGAGGCGCCTCGGCTCGCTCAAAGGCCACGCTGAAAAAGACGGCAACTGTGTCGGCTCGTCAGAGCCACGCTTAAAGCAAAAATCTACGCGCATGTCCCCGGCATCCATATTATATCTGATATTATTTCTGATGGTTGCTGCGACTCAGGTGCAGCTCCAAGACTTGACGAGGCGCGATGACTGGCATTGTATTTTTACACACCCGCAGACTTTTTCGTAAGCTCGTTCCAACTCCAACTTGATCAAGTACGGCTTCAAAGCTTCGACTTGAGATGGTGCTAGTAAACAACAGGCACGGTTTCACAAGATGCAGCTCCTTGTAAGCTGCAGGTCTCTGGTTGAACTACTGCACGTCAGGGTTCAAACTTCACAACTCCCATCCGGCGCTAGGCTGCCTGCGACTACCGAATTCCACTCAAGAACTATCTTGCAAAGTTTCGCTTGGTCCGCCCTGGCCAGTTTTCGAAGCTTCAGCCAGGCGACATGGCGTTCTCCCACTGCGCACCCTTCGCACCTCAGAGGCAAGAAATTCCCGCGTAAACTTAGTGCAGCTTCCGAGCTGAAGCTGTTGAGGCTCCTTCGGCCCCCTCTAAGACCCCCACAGGCGCTCAGGGCCGCGTTGAAGACCACCCGTGACCTCTGCACCGAAGCGCCACCCAGGTCCTGCGCTCTGGGACTCTGGCACGCACCTCTTTCTCAGAAGCCGAGCACGAAACCACCGTGCAAAACATAGCCGTCCTACTTCTCCTGATGCTACTGAAATCTGCACGCTTGGTAATTTAAAGGAAGGCTAGTACACTGTGCAAGGTACGATTACGAGACGGAAAGCAAAAAGCGCCGGAAACAGCGTCGGTACGCGCCAACACGCCAACGTCCGACTCTGGGGACCCGATAATCGGAAGCCCGGCCCTGGCAGGGGAATCGGAGTTCGAGACGTGGCGTCGCCGCGCTGTCCTGAAAGAGCTCCAAGGCCAACTCCCATTGCTCTGCCTGGTCCCAAAATGCTGGGGCACCATAGACAGCTCGAATGCACGGATTCGCTGCATGTGCGGGCTTCATTTAGCTCCATGGTGGCAAAAGACCCTGTAACACTGTAATCACACAGATCGATAGCAAAGGGCCCTCTCGCACGCGCTCACCACCGCGCCCGCGCTGCGGTCGCTGGGCGCTAGGCGAGAGAGGTGGAGGCCTCAGCCCCGCTGGGCTTGGGAGCTTTTGAAGGCAGAACCTTGAGGAATCCAGCTCGAGCCCTTGCTGCCCACGCGGCTGCGCAGCATCTGCAAAGCCAATGGCCATCTCGCGGATTTGTGGCCAACGCTCATCATCCTTGGCTTGGTCACTCTGAGTTTCAGGACATGCACTGCCCGCTGCGCATGTGCCTATCAGACTGCTGTGATTTGCAACCTGCGGGCTCAATTCAAAAATGGCTTCGATTATGAGTCCTGCGTCACAAACGAGACCGACATGCGGTGGTCGTCCTGTCGTTTCTGTTTCGCATTCAGCCACGCAGCACGTTGTAGGTCAGCGTGTCTGGCTGCAAGTTCCGACGCTGCCTTAGACGTGGCATCAAGCAAAACGGACCCCCCCCCAAGAGGACCTCCCTCAGTCTGAGGCACAGCAGGGCGAAGAGTGCCAGCGCTGCTTCCCAGGCAGATCCGCGGTGACAAGCAGTCAAAGCCTGCAGCAGAAGCGGAAAAAAATTCAGAGGCTCTGGCTCTGAGCCTGTATGCTGGAAGATTTTTGTCATCGAAGTGGCCGTGTTGAAAGAGACCAGGTTTGCCTGCCGCAGTGAAGGCCGATGGAACCAGAAGAGCAGTTTCGGAGTGGGGGGGGGTCTCGGGGTCTCTTTCATCCTCTTCTACCATTCCAACGCCATTCGCAAGCTCCGGGCCTGGGCGCCTGCCGCGCAGAGCAGTGACAACGCAGGCCTTGGGTCAGTTATCGCAAAAGTCAAAGGCTCCCAGGTTTCGTCAGAATCCAAAACGAGGCTTCCTTCTGGTCACCGAGACCTAAACGGGTGCCTAAGAACCTAAGCGGAGCTCCGAGCCTCCACTCGCCAGACATTGCGCAGGCATCCATGGTCGCATTGAAGCTCACCTTGAAAGGAACAGGGTCCGACGATATCGAAGCGGGAAAGAGAGACGGTAGCCGATCCTCCCAGGCCAAGCTGGATCCTAGAACTCTGCCTATTCCGGAGCCTCCTGCCCGGAAAGGGCAACTCCATCCTGCGGTGACACACTTGTATTTACGGCTCTCGATCACAGTCTAGTCCCGGGGTGCTTCAATGTTCCGTCTTCGGTTAAGCAACTGCGGCTGCTGTCCGAGGGACAAGGTCGTGTGGAACTCGCTCCTGAAGAACTGCACCGACAACTTTCTGGATGTGGGCCCACTTATCTGCAAATCACATCCCCAGCGGCAAGCTTATCGCACCTAATAGCTCGATGGCACAGACTCTCTTGAACCGGTCTACCCAGGCCAAGTCGCATATACCTCAAGGCCGTTCTCTTCTCGGACAAGTTCGTGCTTTTGCCTGGCTCCAGCCCCTTGCAATCCCCGTCTCCTTCATCATTCGGTCGAAGAGGCCCAGTGCCGGCTGCCACTGCACCCCCTTCCAGGCAGAGCAGAGAGCAAGAGAGCACAATCAGCAAACTTCGGAGCCCGTCCTCGCTGGAAGCGCTGATGGTGGCGTTGAAGCTGACCTGCAGCAACAGACTTTCAGCGGCCTCCAGTCATGTCCTGGGACTCTTGCTTTGGGCTTCTCCTTTCAGGAGCTTCCCCATTCCTCCACCTTTCCCAACAGTAAAATCAGAGCAAGTCGCGGTGTCAGGCCGCACGCGCTTTTCTTGCATGTCCTGCGTTGAAGCTTCGACTGCAGAGTTGCATCGCTTGCTCTCGATCAGGCCTCCTTTGGAAAGACTGTGAACTTCCTCTAATGGTGTTCCCTGTCCAAGACTTTTCTGAAATCAGGCCTCGCCTTGATTATCTTTCCATGTGCGGCGAGCGTCCATGCCATGTAGCCGCATGACTTAACCCGTCCGGTTTCATGCCCACCATATACGATGACTGCGAAGCTGCAGAACCCTAAACGGACCATAGGCTTGAGTGAACCCCGCCTCCAAAAGCCGAAAGGCCATGGGCCACGCTTGGCCGCGAGCCTGAGGCAAATCAGGGCTTTCTTTTGGGAACCCTGGGCTTTGACATGTCTCCAGCTGCGGAACCACCCGAAACTATTATGAAAAGGTGTTCCGCCATTCCCCAAACCCTCTGGGATTTCAAGCGGACTCAGATACTCAGTCGTGGCTCTCGCAGGAAATTGGACGGCAAAAACGCCAACAACAGAAGTTCCGATGCCGAGCGGCACAAACGCTGATGCAGGCGTTGTAGCCTCATTTGCTTAGGATTTCTCACCAACCTGCAATCGCTGTTGACAAACTTTTCGAACTCAACCGGTTCGCCAAGGAAGCTCCTTGTTTCCCAGGTCCCAGGGCTCTCAGATGTCGCGAGGTGTCTTGATGGTTGCTGGTGCCGTCTTCGAGGCTTCGCACTCAAAACAACTGCTATATCTAAACACCACATGCATTTTCGGATCAAGAGGAAACTGCAACCCGAAGTCCAACATTCCGGACTGTCTGCCGAGTTGCCGATGGTACTTCCGCCTACCTGTCCGGCTGGGGCCGGTGTTGGGGGCGCGTCTGCGAGGGCTTGAGGTTTGCATGTCAAGGTGAAGCTTGTCCAGTTTGAAAAAATGCTCTTTTATGAAAGACTTTACTTTGCGACATATACGAGCTCCATCCCATAAGTGTCGATCCCCGTGCAGAAAGGCCTCAAACTCCTGACAACCCCTGGACCCTGCCTCTCGGCACATGCCTGCAAGGAGCTCCAGGGCCACCTGCAGAATCCGACATCCTATAGCTGTCCTAGCTCTGAGAGCTTGGTGTTTCGCTCCTTTAGAAACACGCCGAGCACCGAGCTCAGCTAGAAGTAGCTGGGGTAGCACTCAGATCAGCCTCGCGTCAACGGCCAAACCAAAGCCGGAAAACGCTGGTGCTCAATGTCTCAAGCCCACCCGCCTGAAACAAGCCAGGACGGTAACTCAACAATGGTTAAACACCCCTTTACCCAAAAACAGCTCCCGCCCCGAATCGGCTTCGCGGAAGCTCTGAGAGCCGGGGCCTGCCAGCGTCCGGAGGCCTGCGGCAGGGTCCAGGGCCGGTCTCACTCCCAAGTGGCCAATTTGGTCTTTTTTTGGAGGTGTCGGAGTCTACACCAGGTCTGCGTCTGCGTCTTCTCTTCTCCTTGAGAAACATGTAGAAATGTAGAAAGCTCTTAGGATGTCGTGCACGAGGAATGACACGTCAGTCGGCACTGAGCACCCTCGGCCGAGGAGAAGGCGGTTTCAAGTTTCAGGCCGTCTGCGCTGCATTAATCCTGCCGTTACCTGTGGCTTGCCACAACGTGTTCGGTCCGGTTGTTCCTGCGACGATAGGAGATCCAACTTACGAGAGTTGCCATATCTGACCCCATGTTCCAGTTCCAGCTTGAAGTCTTGACGTGTCAGCCAGCCTGCACGGGTGCGGTTTGGATCTGTGCATGATAATGGACACCTTGACAATCGTCGCTTCTCCATCCGCATGAGTGCATGTATCGCATCCATCTGCATCAATATTAGTGCAACATCGTTTTGTCACTAGATTGCAATCCAGCTCTTGTTCCAGACAAATGTAGTGAGCAACGCCTTTGGCCATCGTTCCATCGTAGCTTCCTTCAGCTCCGAAAAGCAGGATGCAGCAACAACGCTAAGTCGAGAGGGTTGTCGCGGGCCTTGTGCGTTGGCCGTTCCACTACTGCCAGGTTCCATATGCGGTACACACTTGAATCGACTGAATCCCGAACCGGCTCCCGAGCCCACACGTCTAGTGCCATGTCGATTCACAACTTCAGAATCCCGTACACTCTGACGTTTTCAGAGGTTAGGTGACCACTGAAGCAGTCGTCTTGAAGATGTAGTGGTGGCACGGTGGGGTTCCAGAACCATGAAAACAGGAATGGCATGAGACAAGCCGGGTGCGACGGGAGCGAAGTAATTCAGAATTTGGATCTCAGTCGCAGCACCTAAACCTTGTCGTGACTAGCCAACCTCAGCAGCAACATACCGACCCTGACACCGAATCGGCAGAACTTGCCTCCTGAGCGCTGATGCAGGTGCCTTGGACGTTGTGCACCAACCGTATGCGGCCATGTGCTATTGGTGCTTCGCATGCTCTCTAAATCCACCCAGAGGTGAAGGATACCTTCACGCAGCACATCGTTTACCGGAATTAGGCAAATCAAGTCAACGCAGAGCATCTCTGTCTTTGACGAACCATCAAGAAGAGATACTATAGCTGATCGCTTTGATAGTAGTGGTATTCACAAAAGCCGCATAAAGAGACGAAGTGGAAGAAGTAAACAATGCAGTATGAGTCGTAGTAGAACTTGTAGTAGTGGGAGTTGTGATAGCACGAGCAGGAGCGGGAGCAGGAGGAGTAGTAGGAGCAGTAGTTGTCGAAGCTTCGAGCTTCGAACGCAGCGGAATCCGTATCCACCAAGCGACAGAAAATGCGAGCAGGCGTAGCCCGGCAGCACTTAATGGCTGCGCAACTGGTGTTGCCTCTGATTCCTACCATC